>JAZBHA010000044.1:44276-60842 GCA_037464855.1 Iselma pallidipennis
TTATAGATTTTTCCCATAATTTCCATCAAGATGCTTCAATGAAACTACAGAACTTTTGATACCATTACCCTTATTGCCCATATCGATTTTCTCTAATGTTGTTTCTATGGGTAGATTTGGTGGTTGTGATTGTGCTGGTTGGGGTACAGCATCTGGGACTAGACCACGTAGAAAAATCGAAATAACATCCCAAGGCATTAAACTGAAAAATAGAAAATTGTTCAGTAATCGCTGTTACCACAAAGTCTCAGATCGACTACCGAGCATTACACAAATGCTCAGTGACGGATTATAGGTACATAGAATAGACAGAAAAGACAAATGTCTTCGGCCCGCAATATTCAACAGCCCGATAGACCGCTTGATGCGTGAGCGCAATTCTGTGATTTTTTTGCCCAGGGTAATCTCTAGGTTTCGGGCCTGGGTAATCTCTTTGTCTTGGGCCCGGTTAGGGCTTAATCCGTCACTGGCCTTGCCCGCATATTTTAGTACTTACTGTTTTATGCTGATACCAATCCTGAATACGCTTGGTATCATTACCATAGTTTCATCTTTACGTAAAGCTTCTACAATTCGATCAGCTACATGGCATGATTTCAATGTTGGTAAATAACGAGAATTAACATTCTCAAACATTCCCGTCGATTGTATAAAATATGGACATATAACTGTTGTTTTAACACCAGTTATCCCTTGTTGTTCTAATTCAACACGTAATGCTTCATCAAAACCAACAGCAGCAAATTTCGACGAACAATAATCAACTAATTTATTAACACCAACATGACCAGCCATCGATGCAATCGTTATAATATGACCATGGTTGTGTTGGATCATCTTTGGCAAGAAGGCTTTTGCAGTCTACAAAGATTTTTTTTGTATAAAATGAAAAAATTCGGTTAAAAAAAGGATCATACGAACCCAAAAATGGGCTAAAATGTTGACATCAAAGGTACGTTTGATTAGTATATCGGGTGTTTCTAAGAGAAGTGTCCCAGATACGACTCCAGCATTATTGATAAGAATTGTTACCTATAAATTTTTGATCAATTACTATTATTATTATTATTATCTGATTTGATTTGATTTGATTTGGGGAGGGTTTTCGATTGAGGTCGAAAATATTATTATTATTTAGCTTACATCACCAACTTCTTGTCGTGTTTTATTTGCTATTTTATACACGTCATCTTTATCGGCAAGGTCGCATTTGAAGCCGAACGCACGACCACCCACATCCTCTACTAGTTTCACTGTCTCTTCAATCGCTAGAAATAAATCAGAAAATTTACATTTTTTTTTATTTTTCTACTTAGCAGTCTTCATGATCCACAATTACTCTCGCAGTCAGATTAGTGTGAAAGAGGGTAATTCCAGTGATACCACTGGACCATATTCACCCCCCATCCAAACGGTGAGAAATTGCGTCACTTTTTTCACCAAACGGTCCTGGTTTTGAACCAGGTTTTTGAACTGATTGACAAAGTACCCCTAATATTGCTCAAAACAAGTAGTGCCCTCTATACATTAGAGGTGTAAGCGCCCTATCAATTCAAACGGTTCAAAACCAGAATCATTTGGTGGAAATAGTAACGCAATTCCCCACCGTTTGATGGTAATCGAACCTTATCGAATAAAATTATTAGATTTTTTTGCTAAATTCTATTAGAAGAAGACGGCAAATTGCGCAAAGTCACTCTCTCTTCTTCTAACAAGTCTCACAATCTGAGCGGTTCTCTAATCAGTTTTTTTTTCGAAATTTTGGTTCGTTGTTGTTTTTCCGTCATAACTTCGTCCTTTCTCTCTCGAAAAATAAAAAGGAGGCTATCGTCTCAGTTTTCCTAAAAACCAGAGTGGCAAAAGTTACTAGAGTAACGACTACTCGTGTATATGCACCTTAAGATTTTCTGCACCTCTATTTTAACTAATTTGTAACTTTTTAGAATTACAGTAGAACTCGACTAATCCGTCGGTGTCGGAACCAGACTACCGAATTACAAAAAAAAAATGAAAATTAAATAGTCTTTAACGGGCCAAATAACTCCACTCCGGTCCTGGACTTTGCTATGGCCGATTAAAAGGTGACGGATTAATGAGATTTCAGTAGATTTCTTGCGAACTTTTCATACTCAAATTATTCTTATGAGTCACTTTCTTTTCAGTAATTAGTTTATGATAGATTTCCTGAAATCAATCTTCAATCTTTTTTTTCGTTCTTCTCAACTTCAAATAATTGATGTAACATTTTTTTTTTGCATTCAATCTTTAGCTTTCATTTTTATTAACATTTCTATTGCTTAATTATAGTAAAAAATTATTTAAAAGAAATAGAAAAAAATTACACAAAAACGAGAAAAAATTGGGCCAATATTGGTCAACATTTCTAATATTTGGTCAACCATTGGTCAAAGATTTCAGCAACTAACAAGAAGTCAGCAAATCATTAACCTCGAAAATATAATAATTGAGTTTCTCTATGTTGTTTCAAAATTATGATTATTTTTTTCTATATACGATAAAAATTACAACAGTAATATAGCCAGTGGCGGGCGCACAGTGTTCGTCGGACCCAAATCTATATGCTTGAGGGGCTCAGAATTCAGAATTTCTCAAAATTCTGCATTCTGATTGGCCAAAGCGTATAAACCACGCTTCGCAGGGATGGCCAATTTGTTTATTCTTGAGATCAAGTTTGGGGCTGCGGTCGACCAAAAATCGACCTGTTGGCCATCCCTGCATTAGGACTAGGACAACATACCTTTATAGTAGATCCGCCACTGGTAATACCAAATACCAACAACCCGGAAAACATTGAAAACGACTCGATAACAGTTCAAGGCTCTTGAGATTGAATAATTATTACTATACTAGAGTTATCTTCAAGATTAATTGCGTAAAAATGTTAATAAAAATCCATTTAAATTTTAAAATATTAAATAAATAAATATTAATAATAATAATGATAATAAAGTTTGTTTTTGTTGTAAATATTGAACAATAAATTAAAAACGCCTCTGTTTTTTTGTGTGCTGTGCTGTGCTGTGTTGTGTTCTAATCAATAAAAACATTGCTTGGTTGCAGAGAGAAAGGACGAAATTCAATTTTCATATTTTTCCAATTGGACCATTGAGCGTGAACGTTGATTATATAATCCTTTTTGATGTTTATTTCTTATATTCTGTGTCCTTGAACTAGTTCATTAAACAATTCTATGAGATAATTTTACATTTCATATTTTTCTTTACTACTCTACCACAAGAATTTAATCGTAACAAGTAAATAAGAAATAATCATTGAAGTAATTATTGATAAGAAAAGAAAGTTAATATCGGTATAATAAAGTAAAAAAAGAGTGTAGGCAGTTATAGGACACAATAGTAGTCCTAGGATAATCAGTACAAAACAAGGGAAAGTTCAGTTTAAATAACAGAAAAATATATGTATATATCTCACTCAACTAGCTATTAGAAGAATCACTCGACAACAACAACAACAACAAAAAATTGAGACAATCTCACTTTTTCTATAATAATTTTTTGTTGCTTCTAGTATAAATATTGCAGATTATTAATAAAATTGGGCAATAGAATCGAATTGGCTTCAATGCTCTAATAAGCTCAACAATTCTCTATTAAAATAATAATAATGATAATGATACAAAATCGTATTGTTGTTGTTTCTTGAATATAATTGCAAAAGAAAAACTTGAAATTGATACGAAACGAAAAAATTATTCCGGTAGCATCAACAGGAAATCGATGTGACTAGAATTCTGATTGCCCTTCAAAGATTAACCGTGAAAGTAATTGCGTAAAAACAAAAAAAAAAAACAAAATAATAATAATAATAATAATAATATGTAATAAAACAAGTGAAATTAATGATGCTCATATCCTATACAATGACCAAAATTAAACAAATTTCGATGTTTACACACAGGTCATACACCTGTATGGTTGTGATTTTTAATTATCATCATTATTATTATTGCCATTATTCATAAAAAAATTTGTTGAAAGTGAACCAGAGGCGTAAAATTTAGAACAAAAATATAATTAACGACGAAAAACACCGACCTTAGACAACAGAATTTTAGATGGAAACTTCAACAAGACGCAATATAAACCATTGAATTACAGGTGAAAATTGTGAGAAAACTCAAAAATCAATGTAAATTTTGTTGTATTGATAAAGAATGAACGACATTTTCAAAAAAAACACGAAATTTTCATTAAAATCCACGATTTTCTTTGGAGACTTCAATAGTAGATCAAGAAGCAAACTGTGCTGAAATTTCACTTTCGTCAATAATTATTGAAAATTTCGGGAAAATGTTGTAGTTGTTTATTGTAAAATACAGTTTATTGCAATATATTAAGCGCTAATCCACGGAAATTTCTAGACAATTCTGTCAACTTATACAATTTCAACCGTAGTGCACGAGATAAATCTAATTAAAGATGAAATTTATTTAAAAATCAAGAAATCAATGGAAATTTTGTTATTTTGCTAAGAAATGAAGAAAATTTCGAAGGAAAAAGTCAAAAATACCATCAAAATCCACGAATTTCTTTGGAGACTTCAATAGTAGATCAAGAAACAAACTGTGATGAAATTTCAATTTCGTCAATAATTATTGGAATTTTTGGGGAAAATGTGGTAATTTTCGGGAAAATGTGGTAATTTTCCATTGAAAAATACAGTTTATGGCAATATTAAGCGATCTACCACTGAAATTTCTAGACAACTTGGTAATAATCCAACTTATAACTTCGACAGTTAGGGTACGTTGTAAACCTAATTAAAGATGGAATCAAATCAAAAAATTGGAAAATTAATGGAAACTTTGTCGTTTTGATAAAGAATGAAGAGGATCTGGAGGAGAAAGCTCGAAAATTTCATCAAGAACTACGATTTTCTTTGGAGACTTCAATAGTAGATCAAGAAACAAACTGTGCTGAAATTTTCACATTCGCCAATAATTATTGGAATTTTCGGGAAAGTGTTGTAATTTTTCATTAAAAAATATAGTTTATTGCAATATTAAGCGATCTACCACTGAAATTTCTAGACAACTTTGTAATAATTCAACAATCAATGGAAATTTTACGGTTTCGCTAGAAAATGGGGAAAAGTTCGAAGGAAAAAGGGCCGAAAATCTCATCAGAATCCACGATTTTCTTTGGAGACTTCAATAGTAGATCAAGAAACAAACTGTCCTGAAATTTCACTTCCGTCAATAATTGTTGAAATTTTTACAATTTTCCGTATATTTGCCCAATATTAAGTCCACTGAAATCCCTGGACAATTTTGTAATCACTCAAATTACAACTTCAACACTAGTGTACGAGATAAACCCATTTGTTGAAATATCAAGAAATCAATGGAAATTTTACAGTTTTGCTAGAAAATGGTGAAAATTTCGTCAGGGAAAAGGTCGAAAATTTCATCAGAATCAACGATTTTCCTAGTGCCGAGATTTCTCTGATTTATAATTTTCGTTAATATAATTATTGAAAATTTTGTAATTTTTCTTTCATATAAAAATGCAGTTTGTTGCAATATTAGACGATCCACAGTCCACAGAGATTTCTAGACAATTTTGTAATAATCCAGCTTACTAAATATTTCAACATAACTAACCAACTAACACACACACACACATTCACATAAACTCGTACACAACATATAAACATAGAAATAAAATTATATAATACGAAAAATATTTCTTAGACAACTTACCCTGTTTATTGACATCCCATAGCACGATAATTGCTTCTAATTTTGCTAAACGTGTAGCTAATAATCGACCTAAACCACCACCACCACCTGTTATCAATACAATTTCCCCTTTAATATTCTTATAATGATTATATTGTTTTGGTAAAAGTGTTTTCAATATTGATTGTAATATTAATATAATACAAACAATTAGAAATCCAATAATTTCCGTTATCGATCTTAATAAAGTACGATCAGTTTTTGTTACCATTTTTTTAGGAATTTTCAAAAAAAATTAAAATTAAAATTAAAAAATTAAATTGACTAGATTCTTAGTTAATTAATTATTGTTCTTGTTAACCATTCTTGTTGATGATCAGTGATTAAAGGTCGATTGTTTATACGTCAACCCTGCAAATAAAAAACAAATAACAATCAATTAATCAATTCCATTTATTATATAATTTTTATTAAAAAAATCAATTTTGCATTCCTACATGAAACTAGTTATCAACATACAGTGGAATCTCGATAAAGTGAAATATTTGGTATTCAGCTCGTAGTCCTCGCCGACTTGTTCCGGCCCGCCCAAAAAACTCCTAAGCGGGACATTTAAATCAAATGGACCATGCAAAAATGGTAAATAACTCAACTCGTTATAGCAATACAGTTGAACGTGTATATAGTTAACAATTTCACTTTATAAAGCGTCCACTGTATCTATTAGTGCCGGATTTTAATGTTTGGTTGGAGACGGACGATCAATACGAAAAATAATTAATTATTTCTAACAATACCTCGTATACTACCGGGATTTACGTCCTCCCCCTGTCCCCTGTTCATATTTATTTCCATCGTTTTCTAATAAATTATCTGTTTATCCTTGACTGGTAGCAATCTTTGTCCTTTACGTTTCATGATAATTAGACAATAAGTTGTTCAAATTTTATAGTTTTCTTTCTTTAAATTTAATTTCCCATAGAAATGGAAATTTTAATGGGTTTGGTTGTTTTTTTTTTGCAATTACCATCTAAATTATATGATTTTTTGAATTATATTTAATATAAAAAAAAAGAAAAAAACAGCCTACACTTGCCATCCTTGAGATTCAATTAAAAAATCAAAACCGACACAATAAACACGTGTAGATAGATATTTTTCATTAGAATGACGTTAATTATGAAAAATAATAATAAAATTTATTGAAAATACTCTGTTTTTTCTGGTAGTTATCCACTGTAAATTGTATTATAATTGTGTGCTTTTTTCGCCGAAAATTTCAATACAAACATCGAATCGATCGAATCAATACAAAATCTGAAAAGTTCAACTCTTATCCTTGACATCCTTCTTCGATTATTATCTAACACTATAGCAATATTCAACAAATCTAATATAAAGTGAACGTAATTTAATTTGATTTAATTCGATTTCCAATAAGCCGGTAGGGAAGAATGCGTCGTAATTTACATTATTTTTTTTTTGATAAAAATCCTAGTATTTTTTTGGGGCAAAAACTGACCTTTTTATTTTCTGTTTACATTCCTTGGACTGGTTTGGGTTGTGTCGTTTTGGAAAATTGTTCTCTCGTAAAATAATGTTGATATACATATATATTTATAACCAGGTCGATCAAAACACGTTCACTATGGTTTAGAAACTGAACGTTAACATCCATAACAGAAGCGTTTTTGGCGTCGGGGCGCAGAGGCGGCGCCAATCGGACGCATGCGCTAATCAATAAAAATCCATTCTAATATTTAAAATTTAAGTACTAATTGTTCTATTGTTTATTATTGTTGTTCGAAATTGTAACAAAAACAATTTTTTTTAATAATAATTAATCTTCCTAAATTCTTTATCACGGACCCCTTTGAAGACGATTTGTTATCGCCGACCCCTGAAGACTTGACCCACGATTTAAAACCCTTAAGGGCAAAAGCTTTCTTCAAGTCCCTCCAGGTACCATTGGACCCCAGGTTAAGAGCCGTTAGGTGATATTATTTGAAGTTTTTCGAACCGGTCCCAAAGGTCCCGTTTTTTTTGTTTGTTTTTGTTTTTCGCCTTTTGGGAATAAATTAGCGAAACTGGTTTTTAAATAAAATTTACGTTCTTTATTTAACCGTTTTTATTTTGTTAATTATAAATATTTGTATAGAAAAAATACAATTTTTCCTAATTACTGCTACTGATTAGTGATAAACAAAAACGAGAGGAAAATGTCAACATCACTAATAAAAGAAGAGGTATGTATGTAGAAATATTTTTTTATTTACATAGTTTGTTAGAAATTGACTAAATAAGTTGAGAAAGATTTTTATTATTCAATTTTTATCTTGATTTCGTAAATTGCAATTTTATAAAAATTTCATCTTTTAATATACGTTTTTTTTGGGTTATTATCAAAACAAATTACTAGCCAATTATCTAAGAATAGACGTGAAATAATAATAATAAACAACAACAAAATTCTAATTTTTGCCATTAATCATGTCCATGTTTTTCTCATACTAGGGTATAATTAAAGTTCAAAAGTACAACACAATTTTTCCATCTCCTAATAGTCCTAATAGACGCAATATTTGGTTCATTTTATTATTATTTAGTTTATCAACAAAAAACCAGGTTTAAATTGCGCGCCTTTTATTTTAGATTCTATTGGTTAATAATATTGACATTTGAAAAATCCTAAACAACGATTGGTTACATTTGAACACAGCTCAATTTGATTGGTTGTGGTAAAAAAGAGGCGCCAATTTTGAAATGAAACGCATCGTTCTCTTTAAATATTTATTTGATTTTCAACGATCTACACCAAAAATAGATAAATTATATATAATCCAACATTATCAACAATAAAGAACCTATTAAATAATTGGAAAATTTTGCCCTTTTTTTCTTTTCGTTTTATTTGCAATAATAAATAATTTGATTGCATGGAATGTTTAGAAAAAATTTACAAAAAAAGCCATCCCTTAATCAATAATTTTAATTCTAAGGGACGTAATTGCATCACATTTAAATATAACTCTAATATAATATCAAAATTAATGAATCTCAAAAAGGCTCCAAATCACTAATATTTCTATATATTTTTAAAGAATAGAGAGTAAATATCCCCAACGGTTTACCAAAAATCTTTATTTTTTTCTGACCATCCCCCCTGTATACCTATAAGTGCATTGTTTTCCGTTTTTTCCCTCAAAAAATACTGTTATCAGTGCATACAAAACTGCAATAATAGGCACGAATACTTTTTACGACATTCTCGCCTTATCAATATTACTAATTTCATTCGGTGAAAATCCAAGGATACTTTGTATAGCTTTCAGATGACCTTGACTGTTCTCCTTATCAGTTAAGAAATAATAAACGGCTGATTTTAAGAATTGTAATGTGATTTCTGGATCGATTTTGCTCTTATTTTTCGCTTCCATCAATTGACGATACATTGCCTGCAAAACAGAATTTATTCGTTTTTAACACTTTTTTTGATAGGGGTGGTTTTTTTTTGGCAATTTTTTAGGGAGTGCTAAAGCTACACATGCTCAGTGCCTACAAAATTTCATCTACTTATACAGAATTTACCTTTCTAGCACCAAGCACCCATAATGCGAGAGCTTCTTTGGCGCTAAGTAAAGGCTGTAAGTTGTTAGAAGATGAGGCGTATTCTAAATCCTAAAAAAGTCAATGATGATGTTTTCCATACAAAATCTCCCTTTTAGTATTTATCAATTCAATGAATATGGTTAGTATTGTTTTGATTGGGCAAAAGCTCACCTTAATATTTTCCAATTCATTTTTGGTTACTTGTAACTCTTGCAGGAGTTCAGGTACTGAAATTCGACTGGGTCCTTGTCGTGCTATCTCCATTACCTGCAAGAAAAATAGGATTCAAGAAGAGATGCTTCAATGGATCATTCCCATCCCCCACTTGCTTGGAGGAATGTAACGATTTTCAGTTGGATTCAAACGCAACTCTTCATCTTTATCTTTATCTTTAAGGAGTGAGAGTTTAAATCCAACTGATTTTCTACCAAACGGATGAAGCGCCATCACATCAGGTGCCTTAAACAATTCTTGGCCGGTAGACATGTGACGTCATAAATGACAAATGAGATATAGAGAACGAGATGGCAATATAAATCAACCAATGAACTGCTTCGTTGGTACTCGTTCTCGCTTTCTGGCTCTGTCATTTGTCAACAAACTGTAAACGCTTACGTCACATGGCTACCTAGCAAGAACGTGTCGTAATATTCTTTCTAGCCAGTAGGGATGGAAGTGACCCATTCGTCTGGGCCTGGGGATGGGTGCACTTGCCAGACAAAAGTTTTAAAACTCACTTTGGTTTCGTGCTCCAAACGTGCCGCCTCCTGCCCTTGATTGTACATCTCCAAATACGTTTTCTTCTGTTTCTCTTCTTGTTGTTGTAATTTCTGTACAGCTTCCTCTAATTGTGATTCTAATTCTTTAATTTTCGATTTAGCAAAATCCAATTCAGGCACTAATTCCCAATAACGTTTATTAATTTCCGTAATTCTTTGTAATAATTCTTCGACTTTATCATTATGTTTTTGTTTCATTTGATAAGATTCATCTTCATGGGTACGAATCAATTCTTGGAAACGTTTCTCATATTCTAATATCAATTGTTGATGTTCGGGTGTATCATCAACCATCACAGCTTTATCTACCATCGAGTTTGGACGCTACCAAAACAACTCAAAATTACAAAAAAAAATTAACTCTCCTTAGAAAGATTTACCACTGAAGATCCACCACTAGCACCAGTCATCGTTTCTTGGATATTGATAAAATCTTCAAAATGGCCGGAATCTGTATAGGAATTCGTCATTTCCGTTTGATTAGCTACTGGTAAATTACCATCAACCCCATCAATTACCGCGGTAATCTCTTCATTTGTATTTTCACGTACTGTGACAATATTACTAGATGTTGATGTATCTTCCGGTGAACTTAATGCAGCTTTATATAAACGTAATTCAACAACTTCTTTGGTTAATTTCAATATATCACTATCTTTCTGTTCTAAATCTCTTTTGGCTTGGTGTAGGAGATAGGTCAGTTTTTTGACTTGACGATGGACTCTTTGTGTGGGTGTCAAATAATCTTCACCAGTAGCTCCAGCATGTTGATTACAATGGAAAACATACCTGGAACAAATGCCAACAATTCTATCTTTACTGTGGAACCAGTAACGGAATCAAGAGTTACTTCATGCTTCTCCCGGAGAATGTGGTGCCATTTTTTGCCACACTAGCATGATCACATGATCCGACACTAGTTAAACTTGCAACACTCTCTGTATCCCATTCTAGATGTTTAACATCCGGCGATGTTGGTGGTGTTCGTGGTGATGTAAGAGTTGATGATGGTTTTGGTGTAGTTAGATGTGCAGCTGATAACGATAACGACTGTACATACAAAACCGCCCCCACGAAATAAAATCAATTATCAATAAAAAACTATTATCATTGGATTATGGGCGACTTACCAAACTTCTAGCTCTTGATCCTGGTGATTGTGGTCCTTTCGGCATTCGATTACCGAATTTCCCATCCTGTGTCGGTGAATTATCCAATTTGGTTGTTGAAATTGATTGTACACCATATCTAATACGTCTCTCACCCCTCTCCATGAACGAGTTTCCACGTTTCAGGAGGGCGCCACTACCACCACGACCACTGTCATTGGTGACGGCGTCGCGACGCTCAAATCCAACACGATTCGTTGCACGCAAACTCCCTGAACGACGCAACAAAATAGGGGATTGTTGGGATAGGACCGGGATACGGGATTCTTTCGGTTTTACCATTGGAAAGATATTAGCACTCATTGTTTTTGCGATAAACTTTTATTTATTTAAAGATTCACACGAAATTATGCCACCACTGCACCATATTGTTGTTATGATTGCAATGTTTTCTAAATATTTTTTACAGTGTTGTCCCCACTTTTAAAATAACGCAATAATTTATTAGAAAATGTCTTGAATGCAGTCAGTTGGAAATGAACGCGTGGCTTTTGCTTCTTGTTATTATTATTATATTTTTTTATTCAAACTAGAATTGTTGGTTGTCTACAAGATTATACAATAATAGGAAAATAATAGAATTATTGACACTGATAAGAGAGTATGTCATTTCTGATAAGCAAATTTATGCCACTGTCATCATATCTATGGCAATATTTTAGCAATTTCTGTACTGTGCTGATTCAAAATTTTTTTATTAAACGATCTGGTTATTGAACTGCTTCGTTCTATCTTTCTCTTGCAAAGAATTTACTTTCACTATTTATAAATATTTATGTCCATAAATGAAACGCTATTATTATAAATAATTTCTAGTCCTTTTTTAGAATAATCCTGCTTGATAATACAAGACCTATAATTTGACCTTGTTTTTAAATTGAATTAATGGAAATTTTTATGCCGCAAATCATTTTTATACAAATAGAATTCAATAGAAATTGATTCGATCCATTGAAAATCGTAAAAGATTAGGGTAAGTCCCTGGAAAAATGAAGTACATTTTTAGGGGTGTCTAGTTTTGGGACACGCTGTATATAGTTAATTATAATTTATAAATTCAATTGATATTGAAATTGCAGAATTATAACAAATTTCCGTCAATTGGGAGCGTGGGCGTTCAAAAATTTTAACATTTTACATATAGAATCGAAAACTATTCAAATAATTTGAATTTTTCGCGCTACTTTTGATCAATATTTGACATTTAACAATTGTCGGGGGTGGGGACAAGGTTATAATGGGTGCGTTTTATAATTACACCACCTGCTCGAACATAATCTGCTCAAATCTTTGATTATACAAATCAGTAGAATCGTATAGGTACATAGGTGAAAAGAGGCCGAGGCGAGAGTAATGAAAGCTTTACCGATTTTGTATAAGCGTAAGAGGGACAAAAATGGATAATGAAGAAACTTCTCCTGCACTTTGTACTTTTTCTTAAAATAAGTAAACTTTTCGCATTCAGTTAGTCACTCTTATAGGGTATCTCTCTCCATCCGTACACATTTTGGTAAAAACTACCTAGGGTAGACAAGGTAGACACTATTATCCATAGAATACAAAATGAATACATGTCAGCTAACAAATATTAAAGACTTGCTCTCTCATCTATTCTATGGAAAATGGTTTCTATCTTGCCTAGCTTACTTAAAACTCCTATGTTTTTAGTTGTTTTTTGCCAAAATGTGTAAGGGGACGACAGAAATATCCTATCCTTTCGATATTAAGGCAGATTTATTTTAAGAAAGAGCACAAAATTGAGGAGGAGTTCCTTCATTATTCACAGTAGGTAAAATTCTATCCATTTTATCTCTTTTAAGCTTATAAAAAAATAGGTAAAGCTACTTTCACTCCCGCCTCCGCCGCTTTTCGCTTATGTACCTAGAGGATGGAAACGATCTGTATATTGTACTTGCCACAAGTTTTGGCGAGACTCTCACCGTGAAAGTACAGCGCATCCCGATCGTTACCGTTTTAACATAGGCGTAATGAAAAATACTTCGCACAACGTAGCTAATAGTCGTCATTTTCTCGGTATTAAATGAAAATATACAGATTTTAGTTTACAACTTCATAGAACCTGCTTTTTTACGTCCTAATGCAGATCATGTGACTTTGAGCACATTATAAAACGCAACAGGCATCTGTTCGATAAATTATAAAACTTACTCATCGATTACGTCAGATTGAGATTACGTCCTGTGATTAGTACAATTATTATGATAATGTAACCTTTGTATCTTGTTAGTAACTCAAGTGTAAATAATTTCGTTTTTTTTTTTATCTTTAATTATTTGAATTACAACCAACTAATGGTTAAGTTAGTCAATTGTTGCTAGAAAAAGTTTGATTTATTTAATAAAAAACAACAAAATGAGTCGTAAAACCATTGGTCATCTGATGGTGGCTATACATTTCTGGTATGGTTGTTATTATGATTGGTATCATGTTAAAATACCATCAGAAGTCCATAATATGGGTAATTCATTTGGAAAATACAAGAAATTGAAATTTCTAACATATTGGGATGCGGTTGGTAGTCCAACCAATTATAACCTAACCTAACAATTATTATATTTATATAGAAATATTTGTATGTTCCAGTTGTTACAAGCTACATTTTTTACAATTTGTTTCCTAAATGATATTATTGGTAATAATGAGAATATTCCGAAAAATATCCCATTTCTACGGAAATTACGAAATTTGGTATAAATTTTTACTATCAAATAGAAAAAAACAGAGTGTTTATTTGAGTGTTTTGTAGCTCCTACCATGTTTAGCATTTCCATTATCAATGTTCGTTGGACTGACATTCTGGGGCCTATATTTTATCGACCGTGAACTAATCTTTCCAAAGGCATTAGATGCATTCTTTCCAAGTTGGTTAAATCATATTATGCATACAAATATAATGGTATTTATATTAATTGAAATGTTAACAACTTATCAGAGATATCCAACAAGAAAATTCGGTATAACTATATTATCAATATGTTTATTAACATATTTAATATGGATACATTATATCTATATACAAACTGGTACATGGGTGTATCCAATTTTGAATGTATTGAATTTACCATTTAGAATTGTATTTTTTTTGGGTTTATTAGTTTTATCAGTTGGTTTGTATGTAGTGGGTGAGAAATTGAATAATTTCTATTGGAAACGGTTGAATGATAGACAGAAAATTCGTTAGAACAATTTTTTTATGTTTGTTTTTTTTTTAAGAATAGGAATAAATTTATTGTTTTGGTGTTTTAAAAGCCACACACAAAAAAAAAGAATTGTGATAGTCGTATAGTTTCCTTTATAGTTACATTGAACTTTAAAAAAGAAAAATGTTAGATTTGTGCCTGTTGAGAAAAAAAAAATCATTTTTGGCAATAATTGTTCCATTCTAAAAAATTTTGAATAAAAGCCATTTAAATATTATTATTATTATCTATACATAATGTACACGTGGGTGATAAAGAAATTGATTTTATACGAAATACCTACTCCTACATACCTGCAAGTCACTTTTTTTTTGTTTTCCTCTCTTATCATTAAACTACCAATATTGATTGATATTCGAATTTTTAGTTTATCGTCTGTTATCATAAATTCCAAGGTTAGTATTATTATTGCTAAAAAAACCATGTAGGAGTTAATAAATTTTTAGGATTTTTGTAGAAATTCTTTTACGATAAAAATATTAAATAATAATTTTTATTACAGATATTTTTCTAGTTTACCTTCAGAGTTTTTGGCAGTTGAATAATTTATTCATTATTCATGTTATCAGTCAATAAATTGCACCTTTATATCAGTTCACCTCTAAATCCTATAAATGTCCCATATTTACAAACAGGGAATCGGGCCCAATTCCCAGATTCATTCAAGTCCCTTTGATGGAGACTTAATTTCGAAATTAGGGATGAACTATAACGATTTTAATATTGCCCTTAAAATCTCGATTTATAGCAGCCCTTTATACTGTCGACAGAAAGGGCAACTTTCAACTATCAAAGGGACCTCAATGTATCAAAATTTCCTATTTTCTTGGGTTGTTACTTATGTGATGATAGAGGGATTTGTCTAAGGCGATAATTCTAAGGGACCCCCTAAAGTTTATTTTGCCTCTAACATGCCTGATAACACGTTGCTCTTCCCGAAAATAAAGACAGGAATGTTGAAGTAAATGCTTTAGCACCGGTCGTGAATAAAAAGGAACTAAATTAATAGACCGGAAGTAAACAGGGACGTCCTTGTATAATAATAGAAAATTATCAGTTTTGATTGTAATCCTGAAGGATTTAGATGAGTGGAAAGGGCTACAATTGTAGTTATAGCTGCCTATAGTTTGACTAGACCTTGAGTAACTAGAAAGACCGCATTTTATAAATATAGACCAAAAAAAACTACAGAAGCAAAAAAAAGGATTAAAAACTTTGACCCAACGAAAGAGACTTCGTGAAATACAAAAATAACCGCGACCAGTAGACGTTGGTTATAAACACGTTTGGTCATATAATGTGCTATCTTGTTTGTCTGGACCTTGAGCATCTGGAAATGCCACTTTTTTGCTTAAATAAGCCCACTGGACAATATAGACGATATACGTTTTAAGATTTTCTAGCAGATTTATACAAAAATTCCTAAGATACTTCGAAGATTTTAATCGGAAAAAAGGGCTTTTGTGGCGCGATAGATAAGATGGATGCTCTGATATTAATCATTGACTCTTAGATGGAAATTTTATTGGCAAAAATGTCGCTTTCATCTTTTTGAAAATATTATGAATTTATTCAGAGCCGGACTGGACAAGGGGGATATGGAGAGATTTCCCCCGGGGCCAATGAGTTTTTTGGGACCAAATTGCGTTTGGGGAGGGCCACTGATAATCTTATATGTTTTTTTTTATTTGATCATCAAGTGCAGAGATATTTTCTTTTCTTATAAATTCCCCCGAGGGCCAAGGTAAGCCAGTCCGGTCCTGAATTTATTTTGAATACAAATTGTATTCATCATACTATCATTTATTGAAATAAAATAATTAATTATGAAACAATTCTAAAAGTCACCGGATTGTTTGCGTTATGTAATTGTTTTTTAATTTTTGCTTTTCTCGATCTATTGTTCATTTTAAAATGCTGACCCTCTATAATTACTTTAACTCAAAAAAAATTATGCTAACAATAAAACAGTAGGTAGGTATTTTGCCCTATTTTCACACCTTTAATTAACGTATTTCTCCAAGGATTATCGACTGATCTAATGGAATTCGCGTAAAATGCCATCA
>JAZBHA010000044.1:65868-106552 GCA_037464855.1 Iselma pallidipennis
CATCAATACCTAATAGTGGTACTAAACCAGTGGTTGCTTGTAATGGATCTTGATTCGAACATGTTGCAATTTGTAAACGACCAGTTTTTGGATTATATCCCAACCAACCCCAACCAGACCCTTGAACACCGATTGAGGATGTTGATAATTCAGCTTTCAATTTATCAACACCACCAAAACTTTCAGTAATAGCTTGATTTAATGCTGAACTGGGTTGGGTACCGTCTGGTGTTAGATTTTTCCAGAATATTGAATGGTTCAAATGACCACCACCATTGAATTTTAAAGCCGGTTCTAATGAAACGGCCGTACTAGAAAGACAACAAACAATCAGAAGGCCCTTATTTTGTTGTAATTACCTAATGTAGTAGTTTACCTAATATCACCCTTATTTAGGGCATCTTTTAGTTTCTCTTCAGCTGCATTTAGATTTGTTATATATGTTTGATGGTGTTTTGTATGGTGTAGGTTCATAATATCTCGTGAAATAATCGGTTCTAAAGCTTCATAACTGTATGGTAATTCCGGTAATGTATGAGCAAAAGCCCTTTGAATGTTAGCCCTAAAAAGTGAGGTTATGTAATTCTTCCAGTTTTTAGAAAATTCTACATTAAACAAATTACTTAACAGCCACACTTGCGAGACGGCGAATTGTGTACATTTTGCTTTTTTGTGGAAAAAAACTGATTATGTAAGACTTTAGAAAGAGATAATTTGCTTCAAAATAACCCTGTGACAGTTACAGGGCCGGCTTCAGTTACGGAACTGTCAAAAAACAGAGGCTGCGTTTTTTTATTTACACTACTTGCTCGAGCAGGAATCGCTCAAATGCAGTAGAACAATATTTCGCAGATGGGGCTCCAAAAATCACGAGTGCTTACAATTAGTTAAATACAATGACATGTCTATATGTCATTGGTTAAATAGCTATAATCGGGGATAAAAAGCCTTGTTTGGGCAAATTATGAAACACGACCGGCAACTACTCGAGTACTTATAAACCGTACCCAAAAATTTGACAAATTTTGCGGGAAATTCAAATTCACATGGCGGGAAAATTATATGGAAAAACTTTTATTTTCGAAAATAAATGAACAATTGGTACAAAAAAAAAGCTCTGATTATATCAATACGAGTAATAAAAGTAAGAATGATAAACAAAATCTGGAAATTTAGGTGATTTTCTTCAATTCCACATCAAAAACTAATGTCGAATTCGGTGGTATAACTGGTGGTGATCCTTTTTGACCGTATGCAACAGTTGGTGGACATATAATACGTCGTTTACCACCAACTTTCATACCAACAACACCAATATCCCAACCTTTAATTACTTCACCTTTACCGAGACGGAAACGGAAACCGGGACCTTTTGTTGTTGAATCGAATAATTTGTTTGTATCTTTTAAACGACCTTCGTAATACACGTGGACGAAACGGCCACTTTTCGCTTCATCACCATTACCAACACGTAAATCTTCAACAACTACACCACTCTTTAATGTTGTTTTTTTCGGTTTTGGTTGTTGTTGTTGTTGTTTAGGCTTTTCTTGAGATTTTGGTGTTGTTTCCATTTCTTGATTTTTCTGTTTTTTCGGTGTTTTCACTGGCGTCCCTTTCTTTGTTGGTTTTTTAGCAACACCGTTTTGTTTCGGTTTTAAAACCGGTTGTTCTTCGATCTCTTCATCACTCATACTCGACACTTCATCCTGAATGAACAACAGAAAACCAATTAGAATTCAATTAGATTTATTAAATTAAAGCAAATTACCTCCTCCTCCTCGTTGTCTTCGTCTTCATCTTCACTCTCATCACTTCCTTCCTCACCAGCTTCTTCGTCTTCTTCACCACTTTGCTCCTCTTCAAGTTCTTCATCGGAAGCTTCCTCTATTTGAAAATCTTCATCATCAGATTCTTCTTCATGAACTTCACCAGCTAATTGCCGCACTAAGGGACTTGATAACAATTTGAGTTCAGTCTTGGATTTCTTCTTAGGAGCTACAAAATAATAAAACCTTGTGTAAAACGGCATTGAACACATAACCTCATTTTTTTTTAAACTCACGTTGTTCCACTTCACTCTCATCAAGTTTTGCTGATTTCTTTTTCTTTTTGGATTTTTGCTTAACTACCGCCCTAACATCCTCCTCTTCCTCGACTTCTTCTTCTTCATCGAATTCATCATCATCGAGACCGGTCAAATAACCGGTTAAATGGACATGAGAACTACCATTAACAGCAAATGATATTTTTGTGCCGGCCTGAAATTTTCGATTTTTTGTTAAAAATAAGAAACCTAACAGCATGTTTTAATGGGAGAAACCTCAAAATTTAGATCCAAAGCACATTGAAGGGAGTCGGCTTTATTTAAAGTACATAAAAGATAGTTACGGCCCTCATAAATGCACATAACTTGTGATGGTTCCTCCTTAGCATTGGAAACATCTAAAGCAGCCATAGAAATATGAAATGGTACTTTAACTTCTTGGGTATAACATCGCCCAGGTTCCATTATCAATCCTATAAGAGAAACATGATAAGAAAAAATGTGAACACGTGGTGGTAAAAAAATTGATTTTTTCTTGATGATTTCCAATACTTACCCCAAAACATTTTGAAAATCTATTAAATCTACACAATTTTATAACAATTATCCAATAATTTTATGTAAAAATTAACTAAAAATCGTTAAAATTAACAATCACCAACCGGCACATGAAACGGAAAAGATAACGACTGCGCGCGTTTTTGCAATAAAAGATCAAAGACGCCTGTGCTGAAACAATTGACAGATAAGGCGCCAAATTTGAAAAATACCCAGAAATTAACAAAATAAAACGCCAAATTCAATCAGAATAAATCCCATTAACGGAATGTTGCCAATTTGTTGTAAACTGTTACAATATCGGTTTGTAATCCTCGTGTAAATATTTACAAAATTGACGACATTGCTGTAATCTGAGCCACTTCCGTGTCTAAAATTATCGTGGAGTCTTCCCCTAATCACTCCAGCGAGTTGTGCCGAATTATCGCCTCTGTAAAACAACATTTTTGCCTCTTTTCAAAAAAAATTAAATTGTGTTATCATTAATTACAATAATGTGTAATCAATTTAATAATTTTAAAGAAATTCAACAATTATTGTCACGCCAACTATCGGCAACCAATGAAACTACATTGTTATCACAACAATTCCGCCATCTATCGACGAATTGCGAACGTATTGATTTTGTTGGTGAATTACTACAACGTTTCGGTGTGAAACTGGAGTGGCGCGAAAATTCAAAAAATACCGCGAAATCATTAGAATTACGTGAAATCGGTAATCGAATGTTTAAAACGAAAAATTTGCAAGAAGCTTTGGAATTTTATACGAAAAGTATAGGATTTGCTGAAGAAAATAGTGAAAATTTGAGTATAGCGTATGCAAATCGATCGGCAGTTCTAGTTGAATTACAACTATTCGACGAATGTTTACAGGTACGATATATTTGATTATATTTTATAGAAATTTATTATCATTTTTCCCAATTTTAAGGACATACAACGCGCCCTTGATGGTAATTATCCGGAACATTTGAAACAAAAACTGGTACTTCGAGAGAAAAATGCAAAAAGTCACCGGGTAATCCCGAAAGTTCATTACGAACCATTACCAACTGTTAGTGATAAAAATCCCTGTATTCAAAGCGCGGCAAATTCAATTTCGATACAAACTAATGAATTATCAGGTCGTCATGTGATAGCAAATCGAGATATAGAACCGGGTGAAATTCTAGCAATTGAACGTCCATTTGCGACATTATTAGTCGATAAATTTTATAATCATTGTCATGGATGTTTAAAAATTTGTTATAATCTAATACCATGCAAGTATTGCCCGGAAACATTCTATTGTACCGAAAATTGTTTATTGGACGCTTATCAATTATATCATCAATATGAATGTCCAATTTTAGCAACAATTAAAACACTACAACTCGATAAATTGAAGTTGTTACCATTAAAAATTGTTTTAATGATAAAAAATCTAATTGCCAGCAATTCTATTGAAGATCAATCAAAAATTTATCGTTCCGATTGTTATTGGGAGATACATAATTTAATTACAAATACAGATAAACGTTCAATTGCTGATTTATTCGAACGGGCACTAGTTGCTAGTATTTTATGCGATTTATTGAAAAATTATACGCGATTTTTCGACAACAAAGAATCGAATAATTTTGAGCAACAATTTAAAGACATCTTGTTATTACATCTCCAAACAGCACCATCGAATTTCCATGAAATTACTGAACTAGCTCCGAATCCTGATGGGATGTATGTCCCACAAGAGATCGGTAGTGGAGCTTTTGCTTTGTTGAGTTTATTGAATCATTCCTGTTGTCCGAATGTTATCCGGACTTGTCATGGTGATACAATTATTCTACGTGCAATCAAAACCATCAAAACAGGCGAACAATGTTTTGATAATTACGGGTAATTTCCAGCAAAAATTTGATAATTTCGTAATTTTATTTATTTAGTTTTTTTTCTGCTCCAGGTATCATTATGCTTTACATGACAAACAACAACGACAATTTTCGTTGAAATCACAGTATTACTTTAATTGTTCGTGTCGGGCTTGTGAGGAAAACTGGCCGAAATATGATAATTTACCACAAATTCCACATTTGGAGAGTGTCGATGAAGAGAATTTAACGAATTTATCACGAGCCGATTTGATAACAGCGAGGAAAATTTTACAGGAAACACTGAAACGATTAAAAATCGCGGAAAATTTCGTACCGTGCCAAAATTTTTGTCAAATACAAGAAATTGTAAAACAGTGCTATTCAATTTTTGGCAATAAGAGATTCTTGTTTTGAATCTTGATGGCTTTTTAATGATTTTTAATAAAAAAACGACAAATCGCTATTATTTTTGACCTTTTCTGTGTAAAATTCCTGTAATCATCACGGAAAATTGAACTTGATTGTTGTTATTATGTTTACATAAAAGAATTCAAGGTTTGTCAACAAGAAATATGGGCATGGTTGAGGTGCGCCCCGAACTAGAAAAATCTGGCCACCCTCGCCATAATTTTTTGTCACTTATGTTGCCTACTAGCATTGGGGCTGTTTTCAAGGCCATCTGGCTGCGGGGCGCGACTCGCCTACACCGACAAATCTGATCTAATTGCGGGCGAATAAAAAACTGGTCTCCTTAAAAATCTTTATTTAAAAATAAATTGCAACAAATAGATAAAAACGAGATATTTGATTGATGTTATTGGTATTTTGGGACTGCCCGATTCGTCAGTTTCAGATTGTTGTACGAACTGGATACGTCCCTGTTCTTCCGGATAAACCGGTGATTGGTTTTTAATATAAAATTCAACAATATCCACATCAATTAAATCCTGCACTTGTTTGTCGAAACTATTATTTTTCAAAATAAAATGTCCATCACCACCATTCATTAAGAAACTAGTTGCAATAATATTATAGATTCGATCGGGTTCAACAGGTTGATAAACAGGTATTTTACAATCATTGCCACAACGTGCCTGTACTGATACGACTCTAGAACCTGTTGGTTGTGTACGATTGTAGATCACGTGTAATCCAGAGACTTGTAAAAATTCTCCAAATGATGTTTCACCATTACTTCGTATACCTAATTCCAGAGTTTTTATCAAATCACGACCATATAATTTAAATGTAATAATTTGCGATTCAAATGGTATAGCAGCAATCAATTCACCACGTGTTACATTACCATTAAATATAAATGGGTCGATTGTATTACGTATACTGCCACCATTTATCATCGCGATTGGGTAATCATTCCAACCATCACCGATTGTTAATGTTGCCATATAATAAACAAATGCATCTGTTATCAAATTACCAAAATTACATTCATATTTACGACATTTATCATCAGTTGATTCTAATATAACACGTGATTTACCAATCACTTTACGATTCAAATCATCAATATCTTTACGATATTTCTGTAATGCATCTAGAACATCACCATCTTGTGGTATTGTTGAATCTAATAATTCCGGTTGTCCATTGAATTCAATTAAATCACCATTTCGATTAAATGTTGCATTCAATCTACCGAGATATTTGGTATACGCGTAAGCTTGTACGACTGGTACTTTTTTACCATTATCTTGTATTATCACAGTTGGATAATGATCAGCTGGTACTTCACGATCCGGTGCTGGACCATTCCATAAGAAAGTATTCGTATGTCCACCAACAACAATATCGACTAATGGTATCTGTTTAGCAACTGTCTTATCAATTTCATAACCAGCATGTCCCAAAAGTATGATAATTTTGACACCATCACGATCTAATCGTTCCGTTTCATTACGGAGTGCTGTTATCAAATCTTCAAAAATTACATTATCTGTCTGTGAGATGATTTTCGTATCTTCAGTTAAATAACCAACAATACCAACTTGATAACCGTCAATATTGAGAACAGTGGATTTATGGACACGATTTAATGATGGTTCTTTAGAGAAATCCAAATTTGCCGCAACTATGGGCGATGTAACACTATCAACGAATGGTGTTAGACCAGCAACACCCAGATCGAATTCATGATTGCCCAAACACTGTAAATGGAAATTGTGTATGTGAATGTATCGTGTGTCCCAGCGAAAACTATACTATAGAGAGTAGTATTAACCGTCCAAGCTTAGAGGAACACCGAATCCGTGAACATGGTCGGAGACTTTCATTAATCAAACGGAGGGATTTGAGGGCGCCACACTTGTTACAAATCTATTGCGCGCGCTCCTTCTTAGTTCTTCTTAATTTGGACGGCTAATAGTTTTATATATTTTATTCTATAAAGGAGAAATTTGATGAATTAGAACTTTTATTTATGGACTTTGTTAAGTCACAGTTAAATTAAGATCCAGTATTAATTTTTATAACTATACGTAATCTTTTTAAGTACTAACATCCTTTTTTTTTGTATATAATTGTTTAATAATAAAAGGAGACAATACGTAAATACGCAATTAAAAGTAAACAGAGATACGGAATCCTTTTGAACAAAAAAAAAAAATTGAAAAATATAGAAAAATAAAATAAAAAGCTAATTTATTATTATTATTTTCGTACAGTAAATATTACTTAACCTTGTACGACAGTAATCGGAATATTATATAAAAAAATTCTCTGGTTCTTACACACCGTGTTCTCTAATAGCACCCATTATGGATGGATAAAAAAAATTGATATTTTCCTGGAACTAATGTCTATACGTAATCCACAATTATTGTTCTTGGCTATAAACTGGTTAATCTTAATGAAAACAACAACAAAAAAAAACAAGTAACAATACATGAATGAATTCTTAGAAATTTTAATTTTCTCAGCAGGAGTTCATCAACTTTTGAAAATAGAGATTCACTTATTAGACATTTTTGAAACTGTATAGTAATACAATTTCGACTTGCCTCCGCTGACTAAAGCAGTAAAATATTCATAACAACAGAGTAGGGAGACAATATGAGTTAGCATCTGTCAAAGAGAGATAATTAATTGACAGAAGACAGGAGGCAAACTAGGAATATTCTGCAATTCAAAGAGAGATAGAGATTTGAGAATTTCATTTTCTAGTTTGTCTCCGGCCTCCTGTTCCCGTTGACAGACAGGGCCGGACTAGCTTACTGTGAAAAAAGGTATTAGTATTGGGTCTCCAAAAACTCACTGACCACGGGGAAAATCTTCCCATACCACCCAACTGACCAGTCCGGCCCTGTTGATATATGTCAATTTTTCTGGCATTACTCTATTGTTTTGTTGTTTAAGTCAAAGAGGCTAACTCAAAATAGGATTACTATACCTAGTTATTAGAAACTTGACTAAAGGAATTCTTTACTTTTATCTGAGCTTTGGGACGGATTGTTTTACGAAATTGCCAAAACTCAGGTAAAATATTAACAACAAAACAATGACGGGTCAATAAAAATTCTTTGGGCGAACACCAATTGTTGGAGCACATGTTCCCGCCAACACCGCAATTTAAAGTATGAAACGATATCGAAAAATGATAATAATAATAGATAACAACAATAAAAAAGTGAATTTTTCTAGAATTCAATGAAAAACCAATTTGTAAAGAATATAATTGATATCATTGTCAGATGATCAAAAACCCAAACATAACGGACTAAGGGACATTCCTTCCTTTATTCAGTCTAATGGTACAGGTAGAATATCTTTCCCACCTAAGGGCAAGGGCATTCTTTGGCAAAATTTTTAAATCTGTACGTAATCAAAATAGATACGCGTGAGTAAGTTTGCAATAATTTTTTTCACACACTCGAAAATTTCGTTCTATAAATACAGAGCTAACATAAAAATAAAAATAAAAAATAGAACAATTTTTTTGGGGGATCTGGTAACGAAAATTTAGATCTTAATTAATTAAACAGCATAATTATATCAATCTAGTATTTAGCGATCATTATTGTAGAGTTCAAGTGTCATTTTTTTAAATAAAATCGTTTAATTACTGCAAATTGATTCAACAGACAATCTTAATTGGAATTAAAACAGTTCCAGTTAATTTAAAATGAAATTTTTGTGCAATCCTTGCAATAATAATTAATAAAAAAATCCTATTCGCATATGTCCCTTATTTTTATTACTTACCATAGCATCCGGTTTCAATAAATTAATAAATTCTGCACATATTTTCCATTTATGTACACTGAACCATGTCGTACCAACATAAGTATCACCAGCATTCAAATATAAAACTTTTCGATTATCATCTAATAAATTTCGTTCAGATAATTGTCGATATTTACGTATTTGATGAGCTGTTCTAGCAAAACCACCAACACATGATCGTGATTTACTTTTTTCCAATAATTGTCTTGTTGTTCTTGAAGTTCTCTGTTTACAAGTACCTGAACTGTATGAAGTCTCTTCAAATCTACCATGCATATCATTATTATGTAAAATTAACAGTTTCAATAGATCATCAGCAATGATACAAGGTACCATTATTAATACAAAAACTAGCACTAGTTGTCGATCCATGATTATAATTTATTATAAAATAATACCATAACTAATAACTAGAGAGTGTATGAGGTAGTACTACCTGTTAGGTACAAGGCGTCCACGAGACTGGCACCCCGGCGCCGTCAATAGAATCTCTCGTACCGGTTGTGTTGCCAGTTCTCTAATCGTTAGTGAATTAATTGCATATTGGCATTGACGCTGGAGTGTTATTTTTATTTTGGGTATGGCTATTAATTATACATAGATAACTGTGAGTGGGGGTGGGGAATCGATGCAAAATGGTACTAAAAATGGGCCGAAATCGTGAGGATAAATGAGACACTCGTTATTCCAAGTTAATTACTTAAGAGACACTTCTATTTATATTTACTTATCATTAAGAATAATAATAAAATTATGAGATAACACATAATTATTATTTGTGGTTGCAATTAAAAGAAATAACAGAAAGTATTGTGTTTTTCCTGAAAATTTATCTTAATCTATACAGGATGTCCAAAATATAAGTGCCCCCCCCCTATCCAGTGTCTTTTTTAGTTACAGGGAAAATACGAATGACTAGCCCAAATATTGCTTCTTTTCGCTTCCACTGTTAGAGAGCGCTATACTCGAATGGAAAATCGGGGGGACCCTTTAATTTGAACACCCTGTATATCATTAAAAGGCAGTGTTTTATTTAAAGCCGTCGTTTTAAACCGATTTTAATGCCATTAATTGATTTCAAAACAATCTCAACAGCCAGTTCCAGATTATGTTGTGGTGTAGCTGGTAGTAATTGGAAATTTCGTAAAATCTTCGAGATGATACTTTTCATTTCAAGCATAGCAAATTTTTGACCTATAAGCATTATTTTTTTAATAAAATTGGAGCTAAATATGGTTTAAAAAACAATTACCAATACAATTGCGAGAACCTGCACTAAACGGAATATAGACGTACGGTAATGTATTATCGAAATCGATGAAACGTTCCGGATTGAAGATTTCAGGATTTTGGAAAATTTCCGGATTACGATGGATAAAATATATTGGTATTACAATGTTTGTACCCTTCGGGATTATTTTATTTTCTGAAAATGAAGCGATAAAAAATCGTAATTTATATCGATTTCAGGTGTTAACTATGATTGCTGCAAGCAACCATGGTTGACATCTGAAATCGCTACATTAGGAAAGGAAAGACAATTTTACCAAATTCTACATTTTCAATTGTTAATCGTCCAATAAATGGCACACTTGGATATAAACGTAAACTTTCCTTAATTACTAATTCCAAATATTTCATATTAATCAAGTCTTCATAAGTAATATCAGGATTTCTGTCGTTGTTAAACAGTTGGATTTGCTCATCGTAAGCCTTTTGCTGTAATATTGAGATCAATGGATCAATGGGTCCCCACAAATCTTGGTAGAATACAGTATGACGTCATTGTTTTGTCTACTAGCGCTTAGAGGGCGTTACCTGTTCTCGGTATTGTTGTTATATGCCGAGAACAGACAGCACCATCTAGGTGTCAATAGTGTAAGCCGCCAAGAAGAAAATTTGGTTCAATACTTGGATAATAATGACGTCACATTCTACCAAATCAGTTGGGGATGTGTTGATCCATTATAAAAAAAAATTCTACCTGAACTACAGGATGATTGGCCAAACAAAACAATGCATAACTAATCGCTAAAGCTGAAGTATCGTGGCCCTAAAATAATAATAATAATAATAATACTAATAATAATAACAACAACAAAATCTTTGATCCTAGTGATAATTTTTACTTCAAACATGAACGTGTCGACTTCTTCACGTATTTCTTCTTGTGTTAAATAATTCTCACCATTCGCTAAATCTAATAGAAGATCTAAAAATGCAATTTTTTTATTACTAATCACTTCGTCATCAATTATTTTCTCGTTAGATAATGGTTTGATTGGAATTCGTTGGATTTTTTCAAGTTTTTGTTTAATTACACTTTTACTGTAATCATGTAGAATTTGAAGGAATTCTTCCTGTTTTCGATAATTGCTTGTATATTTAAATGTTACATCAATTACTTCAAATGGACTTAAACAACGATCAATAATTAGTTTACACATGCCCTTTACAGCATTAACATAATTTGATGTTGTGTCGTTTTGAGCATTAATTTTCGTACCCATTGCAGTTTCTAAAAATCAATAAAAACACCAAAAATACATAAAATAATAATAAAAAATTACCACAAATTACATCCAGCGTACAAAGACTTATCAATGGATAAATATCAATACTGTTGATATTACCAAAAATTTGTAGTTTTTCAATTAAAATATCGCCGGCCGATTCAAAAGTTGATACAAATCGTTTCAAAATCGCAAAATGAAAAGTTGGAGTTATGATTTTTCGATGTCTCTTCCATTTTCTACCTTTTTACAAAAAAAACCCAAAAATGAAGTAATAAATTAGAAAAAAACCACCAAAAATTTACCATGACTTGTTAGAAGTCCTGTACCTAACCATGGTCGTAAAAACAAATAATTTAAAGATTTTGTTAAAATTAAGTTTCCATTCAATAGAAATTCAATGAATTTATGATCGGCTGCTAGGAGAATTGTATAGGAAAGTGCTGAAAATTGGATACGATCTCCATATTTTCCTAGATATTCTCTAGTTTTATTTAAAACTTCTAAAAGTTGATTATTATTATTATTATTATTTTAAGGATATAATTATTGCTTACTTGTTGTTGATCTGATTATCAATATGTGGCCTAAAATTGGTAGTCCTGGTGGTCTGGGAACTGTATCCAGGAAATTATTATTTCCATCATGTTGATGAAAAAATTGTAAAAAAACCAATATAATAATAAGTAATAACAGTAATACAGTAAAAATATCCATTGTTTTGGTACTGATTATCAGCCTATTTTAACGAGAATAACAACAATATTTATAAAATCAATGACCATGATGATGATAATAATAATAATATTTATTAGAATTTATAGGCAGATTGTAATCATTTATCAGCTATTACTTCGGAGGATTATTATTTGAACAATATAAAGGTTTACTAATTGATAAGATTATGTAGTTTCTTGTACAATAAGTAATTAACTGAATTACGAAAAAAACCTGAAAAGTTTAGACTACTAAACATCTCGGTCAATGTATAACGTTGGTTTTTATTGGTTTAATTATAATTAGAAGGTCGTAATGACATATTTACAAGGCTATCGAGAGTTTATAATTGTTACATCATGTAAAATAAAGATATTCAGGAAGCCAGTTACAGAATAGGCAACAAAGTATACAAAGAATTGATTTTTAGGATAATTTTTTTAAAAAAATTGTAAATATAAAGCAAAATTGTATTACTTATTGTTAGATCAAAGATAATTCAATCTTGTAAACGGGGAGATTTCGCTCTTCTCAGTTGTTCCTCTCTCTTTCTAGCTGGACCAGAACGATATCGTCCTTTTTGTTTTTAGAGGAAGAAAGGCAAACACTGCATCAACCCCTATTATAATTAACTAATTTTCTAGCTTCTCTTAAAAGTTGGATGTGAATTTTTGGCATATTGTTACGACTTGTACTGCTTTAAAGTCAGATTTATCCAGTTATTCTGGAAATACTATACTATAGTTTTTAAAAGCCGGTTTATCGGGGTTCTCCTGTATTTCCGTCCTTCAAAACTTTTAAAATTCCTTTTAGCATTTTAGCGTCCTCTGTTACGAAAAATGTACTTTAAACGATCTAAACTAGCTTTATTAAGCCAATTGGCTGCTATATAACTTCCAAATCTCCATACTGAACATATTTAATAATAACACAAGCCAGATGTTCGAAATTTATCTTTCTCTCTTTATATACATCTGTGTCCGTATATATTCTATCTCTGTTTGTTCTATTATGTATTGTGTGTGTGTTCAGGCATCATATGCCTCTACTAGTAACCAACCATTTACCCACTCTCAGTCCACCCTAAATTCAACAACAAGAACAACACCACCAACAACAACTAGTCTAGTAATCACAACTCGTGCCCTTCTCAATTCTGATAATATAGTATCGATTTTATACAGTTATCAGTTATCAAATAATATCTATAGTTGAAAGTGATAAATAGTTAGAATATCGGGGAAAAAAACATGTGCAACCAAACTACCCCTATTTCAACACCTAGCCATAGTGAAACCAGTGATGAAAGCAGCGACACTACTTACACCAACAACAGCAACAACAACAACAATAACAACAACCAGAAAACAGCTCACGAAGAATTTATTAATTGTTTAATGAATAATCAAGGGATAAGTTTACATCCGGAACAAGTTAAATTGTTGTTAAGACAAACATTTCAAGGGTCCGACCTCAAATATGAAGCAAAAAACGAAGTTTTGGATCTTTCCTGTAAGAACAATAATTAGATGGGAAAAAAGTGCCATTTTTGTGTCAATAACAGATTGCAATATTAATTAACTCGATAACGAGATTATTATTTGTATGCAATATTTACGATTATTATTTCTAGTCTTGTATTTTTCTAACACACATAGTTAACCAAAGATTTTTCTTTTATTACCAATAACTATGTATTGAAATAAATAAATAAATTTTATTTAATTTAATTTTATTGTGTTTTATTAAGGAAAAAGCTACAAAAAATTACAATAACATGACTAGAAAGATGAATGACTAGATTTTGAAACCTTACACGTCTAAACTACGAAATATAATTTTTTTGGCTCACCATTACATTTTTTTTTGATTTTTTGGACTGTTAGCCTTGTGAAAATAACGAAAAATTCTAATTCTACAGGTTGTTTTTTCCCTAAAAAAAGCAGTCTTCTTATTTACTAGAACCCACCCCTGTATATGACTAGACTTTCTGTTTTTTTTTGACATAAAAATAAATTAAAATAAATTAATCACGATCTCTTAAAAGACGTTCTGTTAGTCCTTTAACGATCGGATGGTCCGGTGGTAAACCTTGATTGGACAGAAAACGTAAAGTTTCAATGGCACACGCTGTATATCCAGCCGTTTCAGGATCTTCAAAGTCTTCATTGCGTTCAATTTCAGCTTGTAGTTCACAGACTTTCTGTAAACAAAGCTTCAACATTTCAGTGACAATGTGATCGTCATTGTTGCCGTTGTTATTGGTGGTGGTGGTGTTGTTACGAGCCTGTAAAACAATAAAATTTCCAGGATAATTTTACCTGTCAATAGAGGATTAATTGGTCGTTAATTGGTCTCTGTTGTAGTTGTGTATGTGATTTTCTAGTGACAGGAATAAATTTATAAAGGATTTTCAGGAATTTTTACGAAATTACAGTTTTACCCGAGATTGTCGTGTAATGCCGCCATTAGTTTTTGTACGCCGTTTTCGTCGTTTCATTACTACTATTATTAGTAAAACACACACACATTTATGTACACACAAACAAACGCCAAAAAAAATTAATCACCACAAATGCCCCATCTACACTCGTTCAAGACTCCACTTGAAATGCCAACTATCTCTTAGCTAAAATTATAAAATCCAGCTGGTCTTATGTTTGGTTGTCGACTAACACACACACACATGGACAAGAAATTGGAATTCAATCTAAATTTCCAGCTTGATTATCATCTATCCTTGTCTGGTGTATTTATATTCCGATAAGGATAAAAGCACTACCACCACCAACACCACCACCACTACAACTGAAAGCTCTCCCCCGAAAAAGAAACGATCAAATATACAGTATCGTTATAAAGCGGCATTAATTCGAAGTTAGTTAAATTCGATTTATTGTTGATAATTTAGATGTGCCGCTCTATTATATTCGAAAAATCAATTCGGCAGCTGTTAGCCTGACAGATGTACGTATTTGGTATATAAGTGCTTTTATTTAGGCTCCAGGTTCAATACAGTAGGCATAATGTGTGAGAAAGAGAGAGAGAGAGAACAGGAGATTTACGGAAAAGCCGACATGGGGGACAGGTGCACGTCGAAGAAGCCGACGACAACTGGCTCGATACGAATGGCCAATTTTGTTAAAAAAAAAACAAGAAAATGAAAAACAGAAATTTCGAAAAATTGAGACTCAATTTCCCAATAATGTGGATTTTTTGAAATTTTCACCTTTCAGAATAATTCAACCTAAACCACAGTAAAAGAGAGCTTTTTCTAAGGTAAAACAAAGTTTTTTTCTTGTTTTATAATTTAGAGCTTTACGCAATCCATCTCTATGCGTAGCAGCTGATATTGGGGCAGATGGTTAGTTATAAGGTGAGGGAAATCCATGTCGACTGGTTTTTGGTCTGAATGGTGTGGTGGTGGTGTGCCCCCGTGCCAACTGTCTCCTCTAAACATTATAATAGATAGGTCTTCTAGAGTGACACGTGCGGCAACACCCCTTTTTCCTTAAAAAATCATCTAATTTATGTAAAAAAAATTGCAATAAAATTATTGTTGAAATTGATCAATAATTAACCCTTATCATCGAAAATAGATGACAAAAACAGAAAAGTGTGGGACAGAATGCGAAGGAGAGGAACCAACCGGACCATTATGTGGAGAAAATAGAAAGCCAGGTGTCTAACAGATGTCTGATGGTATAAGAACATACGGCCTGTATACACACATCCACATACTTTTTTTACCTTTTCCTCTTAATATTCCTTCTTATCAATTATTTAATCTAGTCTCTTGTCTTTATTATCATTCCAGTCATTCGTAATGAGGGAATGTTCATCTTGAAATACCACACTATCCAGAAAATCTGTCGGGATCCCTTTCGGGACTCGGGGATGAATAAATAATTCTACATTAAAGATTGTGGTTAACTCCATTTATTGCTATTACCATACCACTATTAGATCAAGCTTATACATAAAATATTCCCTATATTGTTGGAATAATTTAGGATTTGCTGAACTGACTGAAATTTTGTCGCTTCTATTTGAAAAAATAGAAACAACAATCTAATTTAATGTGATTGATTGTTTTCATAAGAACATCCTTTCAACTATTGAATGAATCTCCACTTCTCTTCTCTTCATTATTCAATTATTTATTCATTGAAAGGTCTTTTTTTGCATGTCAATTCAACTCAAATTCATATTCAATATTCTGACGTCAAAGAATTCAATTTTTCTTGAAATGGAAAGAGATTAAGACAGTTAGAAAAGATTTTTTCCATTGGCTGTCAGTCAATACAGTTCACCAAACAGAATCATTATTATTGAGTTCACACAGTTTTACTATATTACGTTTTGTTTTGTTTTAATTGTAATTATTGTTTACGTGCGTTAAAATTGACATTATTATGTATGTTGAGATCAGAAACAAGAGAGTTCGTTAGACAAATATCACTATGTTGTCTAGTTTTAATGATAATCACTTCCTGTTATGATATTTTGACGTCATTTAGTATGGTGCTTTTGAAGTTTTTGTCTAAGGGTACGGTCACGTTGGAGCGTCACGCCTAGCACCGCGCCGCTATACGCACAAAGCCTGGAGCTTGTCGATAAACGTTCCTATTTACAAGCACGATTGGTAGAGTGCTGTGCGTAGGATGATGCTCCAAGGTTACTATAACCTTATTCTTAAGGCGTGTTCATAGTGGAGCAACAGTATAAGCACAATTTTCCATTTGAATGCTGCAAAACAATGTTGAAAATAACGTCGTTAAAGTAGCGTAGACGTAACCGTTATTCCGCATCCATGCTCAAGCTTTATCGTGCTGTTATTGTCGTTAGAATTTGTATTAAAAGCACACATAAATGCTTTCGGAATAAATAAGCATAAAAAATGATGCCAAAACTGACGTGAAATCCAATTGAATAAATTCAAAATAATAATGTAATATTTAGAAATAGACGAGAAGATGGGACAAAGATAGAATTTGTCGTCGTGCACGTGTTGAACGATTTTCAGTAATTTCATTGTAAAATCAAGTGAAACGACTGAAAAATTAAATATAACAGACAAACCCCTTTCTCTCACAATAAACACGTACAGGAGAAACAGGAAAGCAGATAGAGAGTGGTGGAGAGAAAACATAAAAAACAGCACACACACACACACACACACACAAAAAAGTGTGATAGAGCAGAATAATGTAATACACATCGTTGATATTGCTTGCATAATTTTTATTAGAAAAGCAACTTTAAGCGGCGGGAAAAGAAAAACGTAGTGCATGGAAATTTGCGGGAATAAGCCGGGAGGGAAAAAAGGGAAAAAGCACAAAAACCGAATCAAAACTCTTTGATTAAAACATTGCCTTTTGATGTGTGGATATTGGAAGAAAATTCGATTTTTCTTTTTCTACTCATAGTCGATGCAAGATGGTGAAAAAGAAATTCAATCATTTTTCAAACGTTTATTTAGATCCACATAGGTTTACAGATTTTATAATTTCACTTTACAAAAAAATATACACACGCAAATAGGTGTTTTGAGGTTGTTCTTTTTTTTTTGTTTTCAATCATTTTTTGCAACTACAATATTTTCACACTTGTTAAGGGTAATTCATACATAGAGGACCGTGTGGTGGCTGGGTCGCTTTTAAACTGTCTTGCTCCTTGTTGCCGGAGAACTATGATTCATCCTTTTCTTAGATGCAACAAATAGAACAAACGATGTAATCTGACACACTACGGACACCGCACAGTCTCCTATGTGTGAATCACACTTTACAGAGTTTATGTACATAAATCCTGAAAAATAGAAGTAACATTTTGATTTTTCACTGAAATTGCGGCCGTAGAAGTTGAAAAGCCGGCATGCGCTTTACAAAAATTAGATTTTCCCTGATTGTCCATTGAGATCTTCAGATTTATGAAATAGTTTTTCTTTTGGAATCGACAATCAGAGTTGATATTTTTTGTGTCAACATTTCCTATAACCGATCTGCATTTCTGTTCGTGAAATGTTGTTTTTCCCCCTTTTAAAACTACGGACGGTTAATGATTTCTGTTCAAATAAACTCCAATTACAGTTGTTTATATAATAATGCTTTTTAAAACTAGGAAATTTAATTCTATTGTATTTAAATAAATCAATGATTAAATTTATACAAACTTCACCTTCACAAGTGTTGTGCTGTTGTTATTTTGAATGAGACTCATTTGAATTGTGTTGTTTGAAATTTGTTCCGTGTAAAATTTCGTTGAATTTCCAACAAAACAACAACAACAACATCATGTGCATAGTGTCGGAAATCAACTCGACACGAATTAAACGGATAAGTGCTCTTCTAATCTTACAAGCTCTTGTCTTACACGACAAATCTCCATCATAACAGACTAATGGGGGTGTTCAGTGCACCTGTCGTTATCGCCCAAAGTTCGCCGACAATCAATTACGAGCCACAAATTTCAGTCGTGCGATGGACAACAACGACAACAACGCTGAACACCAAAATTGTATCCAAATAAGTCTCTCCTTTTTATATTCATCAAGTAAAATAGTGGCGAAAAAATGTATGGATGATATGTTGACAACTTGACATAAACACATAAACACTTACACAGATACATATAAAAAATTGCCGGAGCACGAAGAAAAAATGCATTTTTTTTTGTCATTTTGTGTTATCTAAAAATGGGTGAAACTGTACAGAGATATATACCTATACACTACATGTATTTTTTTATTTTTTGTTCATTTCGTCAGTTAAAGCTTTATGCGTTTTCCCCTTGACATTTTTTTTTTGACAACAACAACCACCAGGAATAGACGAGAGGATGAAGGAACAGAACCGCTAGCCGATAAGAAGTCGACTAGAAAAATTACTTCAGGGAATATTTGTTCTTTACTCCAGCATATAAATTGCTGCTTAAAGTCTCTGTTACTAGTAGATAATTGATTCCCCGTTCCTTAGTAATCTATTGAAATTACAAGAAATCACAAAGAATCATTTATCAAACTCTTATAGATTTCCACATTTTTCCAGGTTTCCTGTTTGAATTACAAGACGATTAACATCAATATTTTGTGGAAATTCCTGGGAAATCCACAAACTGTATATTGATTAATAACGAATATTCATGTGGAAACAACGAAATAATAGAGATTCTAGTTGATTTTTTTTTATTTACAAATACATCTAGATCTATGAAAAGCTCGTATATTATCACCCGGAAAAGTCTCGCAGGATTCTAGAAAAAAAATTGAGAAAAGATTATAAATAAAAAGTGCCACTTAAATAATATTGTAATATTGTGTCGAGAGGGATTATGAAATATTTTCCTACTTTTCAGAAAATTTAAACGAAACTAACAACGGAAAACTCTCACGCTTCTCTACTACTGTTATTACTATTATTATTATTATTATCATTATTTAGTGCCGTATACACGTCTAGTTGATATTGGTAGGAAAGAGGAAAAACATGTTTCTCTTTTCCCGGTCCTGATCATCACTTGGAAAGTTTTCTTGGAAATTTGTTCAATATTGTTAACTTTCTAATAGTAATCGTATTTGGGCTTCTGTTTAGTTGTCGTAGAGACTGTCTTTGATAGTGAGTTAAAGGGAGAATTTAGTGAATTTACTGTCCACTTTGAGTGGAACGTGATCGGGACTATAAATACACGGAGAACTATAAAAGCGTCAGGAGCTGAAACAAATTTACTTCTAGCGATAGGCGTTTTTTGGCGACTCAACGTCTTTAGGCGCATTCAACCAGCTTGTTGACGTCACGCAGTATACAAACTCTACTGCGCAGTGAAACAGTCAAATACTTGCATGAATACGTTGAGTCGTCAAAAAACGGCTCATATCTCTTTGATATTTACAACTAGTTTCTAAAAGAGCAAACTCGAATTGGCGCGAAAGTTGATGTCTTTTTTGTTTTTTGTTTTACAATTATTCATCAAAAGGGCACAGGACATTGTGTCGATGTTTACCGGAGCCCATCAAATATCACAAACCCTACCATTAATTCGTTCTCTACTATTGTTGTTATTGTTATTGTTGTCTAAGTAAAACAGCAAAAAATTCAGACCTAATTTTGTTTTTGACATAGAATTAGATGAAAAATTGATGTCATCTCGTCATCGTTCACACAAAATGATATACAAAAATATGTTACAGATCCTGACAATGACAAGTGATCTTCGAAATAAAAAAAAAGTGTACAAACAAACCGACAAAATTCTTTTTTTTTATTTTTATTTTTTTGTATTGAATTTACCTACAAAACATCCGAAATTGAGTAATTGTCGTTTCCAATCGATACAGTCTTAATAATAAATTGGAGCTTTTAGAAATAGCTTTTATTAATTGTTGTAACAGAAACAAAGACACAATAGATACAAAAATTGTCCGTCTTAGTGGTCAGTAATTTTCTTCATCAAAAGATTGTAAACAATGTATCGAATTATTTGTGTCTTTCATCTTGTTTTATATATACAATGGGCCATGTGCACCCCCCACTCAAATGGTAGAAAATGACGCAATTTTTACAACTAGATATTATGGACTTGAACCACTTGAATTGTAAGGGCGCCTATACTACTAACATCTACTACTGGAATGGTACTACCAGTACCATTCGTCAAAACAGGTGGTGCTGGTGGTACCCTCTAGATATTAGAAGTATAAGCGCTCTTGCAATTCAGATGGTTCAGGTCCATAATATCTGGTAGAAAAAAATTTCTACCATTTGAGTGCGGGGTGAATATGGCCCATTTTCTTTTCAGTTTAGTTTCATTCAGTTCAAATAACGGTCTGAAACGCTGTCTAGAGAGACAAGTAAACGATTAATTTATCTAATTTATAAAAAAAAAACAGTTGTAGAAAGCTTTCAGACGTATTGAATTAGAAATGTAATACCCCACATTGGCTAACAACTACAAATACACACATACAGAACAATCAAAGTTTCTATCGAACATTTCCATTAAATCAACCCTATTTTGGTTGATATCTTGATCTAACAAGTCACGTGAAAGTTAACAGGACATCAATTAAGGGATGATAAATCTGTTTCGAAATATAAGATAAATTTGATTCAACAGACACACATTCAGACGTTCAAAATTAGCCGATTCTCCATAAATATTAATCAAACAACTGAAAAACATACCTTTTGTGTGTTTGATTTTCCATTTATTTGTGTTGATTTGATTGAAAAATTTATTTAGAAATCAGTCCGTTTTATCGTCCTGTCGAAGACTAGTTTCCTATTATTTTTCCTTAATTTTCAGCTATTACAAAACTCACTATTATGATCGATTTGCATTTGATTTCTTAATATTATGGAATTGTTCTTCAAACCCATTTCGATCATTTCAGTTTTCGGTGTTGTTGTTGTTGTTGTTGACTCGAAATTAATAAAATCTTGATTATGTTTCTTACCAATCGTATTCTTCCGATATATACTTGGATTTTCAATTGTTGTACCCTGTTTTTTGTTGTTTTTTAAAGTTTTAAAGTAGATAATAGGACAAAATTGTACGCTTCAATGTTGCATTGGCGAAAAATTCTCACTTAATTAACCGTAAAGCTACAATAACTAATTTACTATTGTTTAAAACTGCAATTTTCATTAACGTATTTCAAAAGGTGGATGCTTTTGTGGTTTCATTAATCGATTGTTCGTGATCAAAGCTCAAACGGTAATTTACAAACTTCACTATTTTAAATAACGTTATGTAAACAGTACTAACTTCCAGTGTCACCAAAGTCGCTTAACTATTTGAGCTAATCTTGAATTTTAATCTAACTCAGATTAATGCCACTCAACTGCAATGACAACGCGAAAAATTAAACCCAACTCAAAATTTTATCTGTTCCCAACTATTCCCGACTTTAAGCCTGCCCGGTAGTGACAGTAATCTTTACTTTCAACGAATAGAAAACAATATTTACGTCATGTACAGTTACAGTTTATGTGGAATATTATTTGCTCACAGCAACATTGAAGTCCAAAAGATTTAAATTGATTAGACGTGGAGACAAAAAAAAAACAAGAAAAATAACAATACCTGTGTATGTCTTCGATACGTTGAATTGAAGCTAGTTTCGCAATTAGCAGCGGACATGGCATTTCTCGGCCATCTAGGGTCCTGACAGCATAAATACCGATTGAAATGTGCCCGAAACACACCACTAACACAATATAGAGCTACTGGATTAACGCAGGAATTCAAAAAGCTGAAAAAGAAACCGGGAACTATACCGTCAATTGATTATCGTGTACTGTAGGTATCGGGTGTCCGGTTTTAGACGACAAGTCGCTATAATTTTAATTGTTTTTTTTTCGTTTTCCGTTTAAGACCGGACACCCGGTATTATGCGTTACAAAATTTATAATTAAAAAACTTTCCGACTTTCTTGTTGATTCTGTTAATGCTTTTCAAATGACAAAAATCTCTTGCCAGCATATATGGAGAATAAATACAAATATTTAAAGGGTGACTGAAATAGGGGTAGAAATAAACTGAGTGGAAAAATAATAAAATCCATCATGATATACTAAACAGTTCCAGTCTGTGTGTCTCTGCTGCAATATCCAGTTTTTTTTTATATATATACTTACAGTCCAACTTTTCCTTGTTTTTTTTTCTCTGTCCAGTTTATATTCCAGATTTATTTATGTTGTCGTATATGTTTTAACATAAAGTATTTTATCCAGGATTTATGGATTTTCGTACGGTTGGAAATTTTGGAAAACAAAAAAAAAAGATCACAAAAAATAATCGTTTTATTTGTGATATTATTTAGACGACCTTAAGGGAAATAGATCCTGATATATATATATCTGGAATGTTATCTTGAAAGTCACGTTAATTAATGTAATAGGAGCCCTTTCAACATTATAAAGATTTCTCCCTGATCTATAAACCTTGAATGTATTCATCTTGTTCGATAATCAATTAGGACCTATATAGCCGTAGATGTATACCATTTTCTTATCAATTTTAGGTAATCTAACCCCAAAAAAACAATAATAAAAAACTTTTGGAAAATTCATATTTACCTTAAACAAAATCCAATAATTCGTACAGCATGCCACCAATCATTGTATTCTTCTTCAGCGGCTGGATATAAATGGAACCATAACATGAAAACATGATGTGGTAGGAAACAGATAAAAAATACTGAAACATACCAGGGGAAGGAGCGAAATAAACAATTTCATTATGTGCTGATTAAATTGAGTTTATGATTTAATTATTCAAGATTATCAATAATTTGTTTTTTTCACATAAATTCAAGAGAGACAATATAAAAACGATGGAAATTTCAGCAAGTTTTCAAGTTGATTTTTGTAGAAATTCGATTATCCGTGCAATTCAAACGCAACTCTACGTCCTCATCTTTATCTTTATCTTCTTCTTGATCTTTATGGATATCGATAAAGAAACAGCAATTCAAGCGTCCTCACTCTTTGCTCCCACCAGCAAGCTTAAGCGGGACATTTAAATCCTACATCTATCCTTCTTCCTCTAGCAAATTTATATTTCTGTCCTTTACTATGTGAACTTATCTACTATTGGCCGATATATATATACAGACAGACGATATAAAGTAATAGCAGGATGATTTAGATGAGCAACAAATATACTGGGTGTACAACGATATTTCTGGTCATAGTAGACAAGTCGTTGATTAGGTGGGTAATATAGATCACCTCTTATTCAAGTGCCAAAACATGTATTCTAAACTAAATAGAAACGTCAATAAATGTCAAATTTAATCAAGTAAAGCACTACGTTCCAGTCCATTGCCAATTGCGACCAGTTTAGTGCAGAAATGGTGGATGCGCCGGGATTTGAACAAATTTCGTCTTTTTTATCGATTACTTTACAGTTAAGAGTTGTAAAATCAGATATTTCAGTGGAAATTTAGACGGAAGGGTCTAGTAATTTCTATTGTAAACGTTTTTTTTTCTCTCACCAGAAGATATAATGAAAAGAATGGATATTTGTTACAGGAAATTGGAAACTCGTGTTATGTTTGCGTGCTTGATTTATTCAATCAAGCAACGAAATCTTGAATGAAATCTATGAGAGAAAATCGAAAAAAAAGGATAACTCTAATAATATTATATAGGTACTTTTGTCTGTTTTCTATTATAATTTTGTGGAGTTGAATTGAATTCGAAACTGATAAACAATAAATATTGATTTTCAAAAATTCTTATCAAATCCACTAACGTCAAGAGTCAGAGGGTAAAATTACAGAAACAAACATATGTTTTGTTTAGTTTTCTCAATACATTCGTCTGATAATTGCTTTTCTTCCCGCATTTTTCTTGTCTGACATAAATTGAGGTTTCTCCCTTTTACTTTGTGGCTTTTTTTTTGGAAATTAAATCGATTTTAAATAGAGAGATAGGATTCGATTACTGGAAATGACTGAATGATTGAAGAGTGTTTACACATAGTTATGCTTTAGAAAAAAAAAAGAAGCGAGAAAACGTGACAATTTCATGGAATTCAATTTAAATTGAATAATAGGATGGATTTTATTTTTTAAAAATAAACTATTTCCGATATAACTCAATTGAATGATTGAGTTATATTTCAATTTATCATATTTTTTTTTTGTCTCGAGATATACATATAATCAGACAATATTCTCGCACAAAATGAGAAATTTTGAAAGAGAAGAAATCAAATCAAATTATAAATATCTAGATGGTGATGATAATGAACCAGCTTCTGGAAAAGCGATTAATCTTTCTTGATTTTAATATCAAAACGTACCTAGTTTCATTTCTTAATTTCTATTAATGAAATGATAATATAAGAGAATAAGAACAAAACAGTTGGAAATTGTGCATTCAATTAAATAATTATCCACTTTAATATTATAAATATAGATTAACATAAATAAACTTCAAAATATAGAGAATAAATGTATGATAAAATCTAATTTATTGTATGATTAACTATTTCAAGTCTAGAAATAGAAATAGATAGCTTTTATGTTTATAGAACACGCTAGTATAATTTTTCATTTTCCACTGTTTCAACAAGTTTCGTGCATTTCAATATTTATACTGTCTTGTTTGTTCAATCAAAATACTAATTCCCCACTAATCTGATGCTTTTCAAAATAATTCTCCCTTAAATATTTAAAAATAGAAGTCCTACACACAATAGGTAAACTTGCTGAAAGTTTCACGTTTTACACCAACATTAATTATAATTTCGATGTGAGAAGAACTTTCACTGTCAAGCAACGTAATTTAAATGTATCTTTTGAATTTATTTGCTATTTTATCTTATTTGGTTTAGATTTATCTAAATATAGAGTTGATACTTACAGAATACGAAAATCAGTACCATTCTAGCAACATGTCGTCTAGCACGAGCTTGTGCAACACTTTGTGTACCCTTAATTTCACCAGGCATGTCATTAGCACTAGCATGTAAACGTATTGCCATCAGTACATAAAACGAGGCGATAATACATAATGGAATTATATAGTAGATGAGTGATTTTAATGTAACATTATATTTAGCATATGTTACTTTATTGGTAATATTTGGAAATGGTGTACAGATTGTGATCGTCTTGTTGCTGTTTAACAGAAAAAAAAAATTATTTATAGAATATTGCATTATTTTATTAATAGTTAGATATTATGTAAATTTTCGTTATTATTATTGGGTTCAATATAAGTTTAGAAATTGGTTGTGGCAAGGATATAACAAGCTTGCGTAGTATGCTGTCAGGATTGCTTATTTATGCACCAATTTACAAATTTTCAACCTTAAACATTGTCCCTTTGGTAATACTTAAGGGACTAAATTAAGATTTTCTATAAATATGTAAATAGACGGAACGTGCTTCTATTAGTTTCTGTAAAATCAACAATGGAGACTTTTCAATTATTAAAAAAAAAATGAGATTTAAAAAACTCTTCTCTTCTACTCGTTAATTATCCGTGCGCTGTTTCTGTTGCATTGTCGGGGAAAATAGGAGAAAGATTGATGGAGATATAGGCCGTTTTTTGACGACTAAGCGTCTTTAAGTGGATTCCACCAGGGCCATGCAACCATGACGTCACGATGCGAGTGATTCAAACACGGGACTGTGGTGCTGTTTCAATACAAACTCACTGCAGAGTGGTGATCAAATATGAACACGGTGAGTCGTCAAAAAATGGCTATAAATACACGGAACCCTGTAAAACTGTTTAAAACGAATCAAAGCCTCTGTTATGTAAGAGTCCTCTCTTGGATATGTTTTTTTATTCTGAAAATATTGAAAATAGCAGGCATAATATCTCTGTATTCTTACCCTGGAATTGGTAGTTTTTCAAGTCGTGAACATATAGCATCTGGTAGGGCAAAAGCTGCTGCTAATAGCCATATTAAGCCAGCACAAATGACTGTCATCGGTTTTGTCTATAAAGATAATAAATTTCAATTGTATAATACAATTAGAAATCAATCAATCGGAATATTTTCTACGACCCACTGTTCGCCCTCAATATCTAATAAATTGATTTGAATAATCCTTGAAATTAATTATAGAAAATCCTTTGATCAATAATTCCATTTGAATTATTCACAAATTTCCTAATTTAAATTGTTATTTCTAGTACACGAAATGTATCACAAACGAGTATAGAAGATTGTCATCAATATATAGATTTACTATATTTAGTTAAAGAAAATCCAATATACCCACCTGTAATCTCCGTAGTGGATTAACGATGGCACAATATCGTTCAGCTGATAGAGCTGTTAAAGTGAACACAGACACACCAATACTGATATCTTTAGCTGTTTCAGATACTTTACAAACAACAACACCCCATGGCCAATATTCGACAGTATATAGAATTGATGTGAATGGGACACAAGTGACTATTACCAATAAATCAGCTAGGGCTAATGAAAATATATATCTGCAACACAAATACAAGTAGATAGAGAAAAAAGGGCAACAAAAAACATTGACTCTTAAAAAAAAAATAAACATAATTGAGCAATTGCACAGGGATCTGTTCGTATAGTTTTATTATTCAGGAATTAATTAAATTTGTTTTGTCTTTTTTGATGGACGAAAGTTGCAAAAATCCAACAAAGTTTATTCAATAAAACTTGTAATTTTACTTTCGATTTGAACTTTTCAATGGAAGGCGGAAAACAAGGAACAAGGGGGCCAGTTTTAATTACTAAGTCGAATATATTTGGAATAGAATCAAAGAAAGAGGTGAAACATCGCAAAAAACTAGGTAAAATATGAATTATTGTTAAATAAAATTCTAATTACTTCTTCTACATTTGAAACTTTCAATTGATTTAATTGCCATAGAAAGTTCTTAACGATATAAAACGTGATCTTGTCGATAAGTTTTCATGGACGCCAGTAAGGGGAAAAAGAGTGTTTCACCCTTTTATTTTTCTTAGTTAATTAAAGATTCGCAAAAGTCTGGAAAGAGGGTAGATTGTATCTTTTAAAAAATAACTTTTCGGATGAAAATGATAAATTTTTTTGGTCGATTTTTTGTGTCAAATGCCTGCAATCACGTCTCCGATATTTACCACATTTTCCTCACAATTAAACTGAAAATCCTGAAAAATCTACTCTTTTTTCTCCCCGTATCTATAATCTGTTAGGAATGCGCAATGACTGGTAAATAGTTTTTTTTTCTTCTGTTCTTCAAACTTACGTATTTGGTACATTTCTCATAGCTCGATGGCGTAGAAATATCACAACTAATGTTCCATTACCCAATACACCAACAACAAAAATAATAAAAAATACAACTGGTACAATATAAGTTTCGGGACGTTGTTCGTATGGTGTATAATCATTTTCCGGATCAATGGTTGTTGATGGTAGTAGTGGTGGTGCTGTTGTTGTTAGTAGATCATAATCATCAATTAATGATAATGAATCATTAATTGCTGTTCGAAGATAATCCATCGTTAGTCTGCAACAATAAAAACAACAAACAAAAGGATAAAGACGTATTAGTGAATGTGATAATAAAGTGACAATGGTAAAAGTCTATAAAAGTCACTACAGACACTATAGAAACTTTCAGTCTAAAACACTTTCAACAATGTCACAAGTTTACCCTAGTTTATGGAATCTCAACAACATACACAGACATCAGGCGAAAAAAGCAACAACAACAAGGACTAGAGCAAAAAAATTCAAGAATCTCATAAATCCTGTATTGATTTCAAAGTTTCAGGAAGTTACTGTCATCATGAAAATCTATAAATTCTTGTAGAAATTTCAGTGGTTTTCAGTCTACCAATAGATCGAAAAATGGTATTTTTCTTATTAATTCGAGCATTTCTGTAGAAAATGGTGGAGGCGCCGGGATCAGGTCAAAGGAAACTATTCAATGACTCCTATTGAACTGAAATGTTGTAATTTGTATTCTATTCCGTTAGTTTGTAACCATTATGCAGATTTTTCTCGACCCATCTCTTTGTTCTACTATGTGGTAAATAGTTTAATGTATAGAAAATAGTGTCGTTTTGTCGTCGAATAAGCTACCGCGATTCGTCAGATCTTTAGCCGATAAATCATGGCAATTTTCCACCCTACTTAATGCACATCACGATGCAGTTGTATTTTATACAATCGTGAACAAGGATAATTGTCCCACATGTTACTATTCTTGTGGAAAGCTTACAATTCATCCCACACCCGTTTAACAATCTAGTCATGTCAGATAAAGAGCCCTATTGGAAATGATTAAGTCGACAGCCACCCTTTCGACGAACAAAAAACCCGAAATCCTTATAATCCTACAACTAGAACTATACTTCGTAACTGTTTCTACAACTTTACTAGGTGAATAATAATTTAGGTAATATTTTGATGGTAGGTGATTTATGGACAAACAAGGGAGACGAAAATATGAAAATTCAGTCCGACACACAGTTGAAAATTAATGGGGTGAGAGTAAAGTCATAAACATTTTTACAGCCTGCCCTTTTAGTTTTCATATAACGACTGTACTATTGAGAGTTTTATATTCATTTTACGGCGGGGGACAAGTTTTAATTCATAAGCACCAGAAGGGAATGGCGATTTTTTTTCGCACTACCAGCAAAAAATCTCAACCAAGCATTGGTGTAATATTTTGATTTTCTCTTAAGATCAACATAATGGAGAATATTGAAGGAAATGAAAGAAGTCCGCCTAAAGGTTTTTGGTAGATTGTGTATATTACTGTGTGTGTGTGTGTGTTTTCTTGGTATTTGACAGGATTTTTTAATAAAATTTTCCAACTAGAACGTTACAAGTTTTTTGTGAGACGAAAAACTGTTAAAAATTAAAAGAGTATGAAAGTCGAAAAGTTTTTTTCTTCATGTTACCATCGTGTTTTTAATTAAAATTGCTTTTAATGTTTTCTCTGGACAATTTTTTTGCGTTGCAAAAGTTGATCGAGTCTTTTCGGTAAATAACAAGCAAACTCAGTCCATTTAACAACCATCAAAACTAAGATTTATTTATGATCCACAATAATCCATCCTCCTATTCATTTAATGTTGTATTCTCTACACACTCTGTTAGCGATAGTCCTACTCGAAAATTTTACGATACAAACATTTTTCATAATCTAAACCGACACTTTTATAGTCATCCTTCTTTGGAGTATATCTGGGAAGAACATTTAAAACTTTCCCATCAAAATCCACGTTAAAGTCAATATTTACAAGATGATTGTTACTAAAAAGTTTAAAAATTCCCATATGTTTGATATTGAATCGAATAATTGTGTGAAGTTATTCAATAAAAAGATCGACAGTTGAGGTGAAATAAAATGTAAAATAAACACACCTCTTATAACGTTGCGACAACAAAAACTTCTATAGAAGGTTCTTGAGGGATTTTCGAACAATAACAACACACTACATCAATAAAAATTCGTATAGATAAATATTACAATTTTATTAGCGGTCATAGTGTCCCAAATGTAACATTTACTGTTCTCCGTTGTTGTTTTCTTCCCACCTTCGTTCCTGTATTGTTTCGGGAGGGTATATCAAATGGGACATGTGGTAATTTGTGTTCGTATATATCGAACAGGATATAATTCATCGGTAGTCAAGAGAGGCACAAAAATTGGCAGGTCGAATAATTGAAATACATATTTCTCCTACTAGAATCCATGGATCACAAGGGAAATAAAATCTGTTATACGTAAAAGTTTTGATATATGATTATAAAAGGGTGGTTTTTGGCCACAGGGTAAATTGATAAATTATATCGTCTAGTAGTCAATAGAGATAAGCACGGTTATCATAATAGCGATAATTTATAGTTGATTTATTGCGAGGTCTTTAATGTGAAAATGGTGGATGCGCCGGGCGAGAAATCTTTTCTTATTTCCTAGTAGTTACAAATAGTTAAGAAAAAAATAGGATTAATTAATAACTGACTATAATATAACAAAACATCTGGAATTATTCAAATTGGATGAATTACAAAATAGCTATAATGAATATTCATAAAGTAATCAACTTCTAGGGGTAATAATAGAGAAATCGGAAAACTAATGAGAATGTAGTATCAGTTCACTAAATTTCACATATAAGGATCTTAATTACTTAGACTCTATTCAGCTATATAATCAACAAAACTTGGTAGCTTAATTTATTTCAACATGATGAGTGGAACAGGAATTTTAACAAAATGTTTATTTTACCAAGAAAAGAAATATTCTCAACTTGTAATGACAAATGAGATTATCACTTGAGCTCTTGTTTTCTTTATTAGAATATACATTTTTTCTGCTGTCATAATACTAATGATAATAATAAGCAGATTAGGGGACTATGCTGCAAAAATGGTGGATGCGCCGGGTGAGTTTTCTAAAAATAAATGTACTCTTGTTAATTAGAAAATATTGCTGAAAATAGACTAATAGTGAAATATTCACCAATAATAAAGCATAAATTTTTATTATACAACCATTAATCGCAGCACAGTTTCCTATATCGTCTCGCTCAATTTTTATAATCCTGTTTCATCAATAATCGCATTATAAATATGAATATCACCTCATTTTGTTTACTTTTTCCCGTCTATTTATATGTGCATTTATCGATTGATTTCGGACGTGGGAATCATTTATTTTAATTTTTACTTCGATTGGTAGCAATAAAATTGAGTATGATTCGTTTTGTCACTTTATCACCGCTCACCTTCCTTTAACATCTAATCGTTAACACTTGCTAGTTCCGGATTATTGCTACTTCATGTTTAAGAAAACACTTTCATTAAACTGTAATCAGCTTGTTAATCTTTAGACCAGAGGTTCTTAATCTTTTGTGTAGCACAGGTTCTTTGGCAGTTTAGTGAAACCCACGGATCGCTCTAATTGTAAGTCGTTGAAACTGAATTAGAGATAAATGGAATTGAAAATATAATCCAAGTTCATAAAATACGAGGTCAAAAACCATCAATATGTCTACAAAAACACATCAATTTTGGATGGATGGGACAAATAAAATCCAAACATGTTTATAAGTCAATAATGGTCTTCTAAAATATGACTTAATTACAAATATTTGCTATTTAGATCACGTACGTCATTTAGAATGAATAGTAGAGACCAATAACACGATCTTGGAATTCTCCTCTATTTCAACTTATCATAAAAATGAAAATAAAAAACAAATAATCGTGATGGGTGGTGGTGGTTGCGGTAGCACTGAATCACGCCAACGCTAAGTAAAAGCCAATAAAACGGAGAAAAAACATCGAGAAAAAGCGCAAAAATTTCTATATAGAGACTATAGCCGAATCGGCAATATTTTTTTTTTGTCTTCTTTGAAAGATTCTCCAACCAATAATTATTTTATAGTTCATCAAATTTGAAAATTGTTGCCGTCTTCTCAATATCGTGTACGGTTCATATTCCATTAAGTTTGCTTTCCGCATTGGAGATTTATGATGGAGTATAGAGACTTATAAATTTTAAATATGTCGACAATATATATATACGCGAATTATAGTGAAACTGTTGCATATAGAATTTATGTTTTTTTTTTGTGGTTCTCTCATCTCTACCTTTCAAGTAAAATTGACGAATATTCAATCAACCGATTGCTTAAAATTAGGTAGTTGTGTAAAATGCCCTACACTTTCGGACCATCGATTTTGTTTCCATACCGTTTTATCAACCATCAAATATCAATGCTTTTGTGATAGTTGAACCGTATATTTGATGGATCTCTATAATTATCCTAAAACAATAGATTTAACACAGCATACAGAGAGTTGTTGATAAGCTATAATGAAAGCTTCCCCATTATCATCATTTCAATATAACAACATAAAATTCAAATCGACTTGTTTTTGGGAAAATGTTTACGAAATTAATTAATTTCGCCATTATTATTAATGTGGAAGTATAATTTTGTATTCGATATCAATCAGAAAGTTCTGACATTTCTGATCAAAATCAACTGATTGGTCGAATGCATCCGATTCATGTAGTAGTACTTGTTTTGGGCAGCATCCCTTCATGAATTTTTCCCAAGTAAATTGCAAGTTAATTTTCCAATTAATTAGTTTACTAAACATTCATTTATCGTGTGTTATTGGCACTATAAGCAAATTCAACCCCTCGAAACCTCTCCAATTAATTATATATTATTAACCGTTTCAATAAACATTCTAGCGTTGATGTGTAAACAGGTATTGGATTTCCTTATTTTCTAATAAAAAATAAAGCAATTTTTTTTGTTTTACACAATCAGTTTTATTGTAATTAACGATTTATTGAGCAATAAATTGAATATCGATAGCAGCATGTATATGCAGGAAATATTGAAATCTATATGCCGTAATTATAAATTGATTGTACCGGATTCTAGTAAATTTTGCCAATTAATCTTGGAGTAATTAATGAAATGTGGAAATCTAGTAGGAGATCAATCCCTCGTCCAGAAATAGTTGTTGTTGTCATATCTCCTCTCATTCGGAATTGTTCATTTAATTTACATATTGTTGAAAGTTACATAAATTACTTGTAAAGTACAATATTTGATTTACAATAGTTGGGCAATAATGGTGTTATAAAACATTAATTAATTCGTTGAACTTGTAGTTTTACAAGGAGTCGGTTTTATGGAACTTTTGAGCATTGATTGAATCTCAAGGATTCGATAATTCGGACATAGCTTCTATTTTATTACTCGCACTTTCCGGTTTTTATAGAAAAGTGGACGAAGTACTTTTCAAGCCTCCTCTCGACTATCTTCTGATATTGATTCATTTATTTTCCCTCACTGTTATCGAGAATGTTGTCCAAACTTCAAGTCAGTAATTATTTGGAAATCTGTTACTTAAAAGATAAGTAATACAAATATTTTTTGCTTACACACTCTTTTGCTTTATCAAAATCTGATGCCTCATCAGCATCCTGTATAAAGATTGAGCCTGTGGGAACGAGGAAATCTAAAATGATCCCAACGTTATCGAATCTTCGATTATATTCTCCCTTCACCCTACAATATATCTTAATTTTGGTTATAACCATTCGAGTAAACATTATGTATATTCTAACAATTTTTTGGATGTTATCGATATTTTTCAGATTTTTCTTTTTGCAGTCTACACTATGTTGATGTCAGTACTGCGTGTTACTTTGCTACAGCAATTCCCATAGGACATGACCAAAGAAGCTAGAAAGTAACAGTCGGGCGAGATAAAAGTTAAATGTGTGAACAGAATCTCAGGAAATGGTCGTGCAAGATAGAACGAATAAGAGAGAGAATATTAGAAAGAAAGCGAACGCGATTTTACGATGGTCAACTCCTCTCTTTTAGATGAGATCCAGTTAATCGAAGTGTAAATCGTGGCAACGTATGTGTCTATGTGTCTAAAGATTTTTCCCTCCAAATAATTACTTAATTGTGTGTACATGTTTGACAATTAAATTCGGTCAAGTTTTATGGTCGTTCGTGGAACAGGGAGAAAATTGGAACTTTTTTTCTTAATAAACAATTAACACATTAAATTATTCGTTTTATTTAACTTTATTTGAGTTGATTTAGGTTTTCAGTTTTTTCATTAAAAAGATTTTAATGAACACTTTCTTGACTTAATTTGTTTGATGAAAATTGGTAAAATTTCACATAAAAACACTGTAAATTATATAGAACCAACGCACAGCTTTCAGACATATTATATTACAATCTTTCCTTTGGCATCTTTTCGTCTTCTTTATGTGTTCACGGAGCAAATATACCCTACTACCCTCCATAAAAAAAGCAAAAATTAAATATAATTATTGTTAATTATAGCTGAACTTTCTTCAAGAATCAGTTACAAACAGCGATATGGCTTCTTATGAAGTTACTCTACACCGTGTCATTGAAATCCCTCATATAATTCAAACCACTGATAGTTCACAAAAAGTAGAGAGGGTCGACGAGGTCCCGTTTTAGAGAGAAAAGCACTGAAAAATGTGACAACAGTTTGGGAGTCCCTGGAATCGTGAGAAGCATAGATAACGAAGCAATTTACTTATCCATAAACAATTGGATTTAATGAATCGACGTCCATTCTTCAGGTGCCATTGCATTGGGTGTGTGGATATTGAGATTTGAATATTGTGACGGATTTTAATTACACCCTGTATATTTTTTCCGCCTTATTTCCAGTCATTTTATCGGAGTTTTTTGGAGTCGTTATATTGCTAATTTTTTGCGTTTGTATACCGTACTTCCAGTAATAAATTCGAAAGATGAATTTCACGAAAAAATATTCATTAAAATTATAGAGAAGCTGGCTTTATGTGGAAAATTTGTACAATATAAATGGAATTTACAATACATTTATTATACATAGAATGGATGCAACAATAGATGGGGTGGTTTGGCTGGAGCAAACAAGTGGAGCAAAGCCGTTTTATCTCAACTAATAACAATAATGACATACTACAATATTTCCATCATCTCCTCCTAGCCTTTATAATTTCAGATTATATGGTGATGTAGTGTTTAACACTTATCTTAACGGGTTGCAACCATATTGAGCTAGTTTATGTTGGTAAAATGTAACGTTCGATTATTCTCAAATTATTACAGCATTTAATAATGATGGAGATACTGTGTACGCCAGGGGGTATGTAGTCCAACCAGTTGGCGCACAGAAAAAACCGTTTTGCTCATGTATCTATATCAGGAAGTTGGAGCGTGTAGATAGCACTTAAAATAGACAACACAAAAAACGAGACGAGAAGAAAAATGACAAGACTCATTACTACCGACATTTATCAAATTCGTGTTCTATGATGATAATAATTGGTCTCTCTAGGTTGTTCTGTGGTAGTGATATAATCTTCGAGTTTTAGGTAAATTGATCTCAAAGGGCGGAGATATTGGTGTAATATTATACAAACCTAATGATCTTTCAGTCTTTAAAATAGCATCAAAATCTATCAGATTTCCTATAAGTATCTGTACACTATTAATTGTAATAATCACTCCCTTCATCCGTTGCCGTCATCATCCCGTCTTATCATCTTTCTATTAACTTTACTGATAATAATGAATCAAGATATTTTTTGCTTTGTAGATTAAAGATTTCCGTGTAAGAGATTTCATTGTCTTGAAATCATACAAGTGTTTCGTGGTTAATTTTTTTTTTGTCGACCAGTAATTACACCGGTTTGTCTTTTATATATAGCTAGAAGTCCCATTGGACTTCAATCCACTACTTAAATGATTGAGATTGTGGTAAAGATTCCAATTCTCTTTTTTGTGTCTTACGACGTATTGAATTATTTATAAGTCTATAATCGTGATACTATATAAGAGAAAATACAAAAAACAAAAACACAAAAAACGTTGAAATCGACTCAATTAATTCTTGATACAAATCAATTTATTTGTAAACAATGTAATTGTACGGCCACGAATCGCCAAAAGCAAGTAATCTATATTCTATCGTTGATTTTTTTCGTTGTTTTCTTACTGTGAGTTGTTATATCATATATATATATTTTTTTTTGGTTTTGGTGATTATTTTTTTTCAATTACTATTCGATACAAGATCCTTCCCAAGTGGAATGCTGTTTTTTCCATTTCTAATTTAATTTCTTTCAAGTAGGAATTTCCTGTTTTTATAGGTTCCTTTATGCTCCTCGGAGGGCCCTTATGGCCATATATTTCCGTATTGTAGGTATATAGAATTATTGATAAAATACTACTAAAATATAAAATTACCAAGTATGTTTTGTTGATCTTTACCATTCCATTATGTCTTGTAATCTACACAATACTGTGTTATAAACTTTTTGCATTAATCCTGAACTGGAAAGGTAACGTTGTACAAACGCCTGAAAGCGAAGTTTCCGTTTCAGATTTCTTTCATTTTCAAACAAGTTAGGTAGTTGTTTAGTTTTAAGCTTCCACTCGTAAGGATAATGATTTACTGTCTTATATTTATTGAGATGTTTTGTTATTTTTTCTTTGTTGAGAAATCATTCAGCAATTAATTTGCTTGTCCTGAAACGTGGCAAAACGTTTTACATAAAACCGAGAAATTCCAAATAAACACAATATTGAATTCGATCTAATTGACACCAATGTCTCTGATTTTCACATTTCAGTTAAACATCTATAATAATAATAATGATAATATCAATTCAAACAAACACGCTGAAATGAAACAAAGCTACTTTCTGTCGTTTTACACTCGTTATTGTTGTTACTTTTGCTTCAGCAGTTCGTTCTAAAAGAAATTACTGTCTTGTACAGAATGAATATAAAATGGTTAATTTAATGGTAGAAATTTTCAGTAAAGAAAATTCTATTACTTGTATAAAGTAAAACAGAGTAAAACGGTTGACTAATTGTTGGAAATGTATCAGAAACTGAATGTATGTAGTTTTGTACGAACAATGAACAATCTCAACATCACTAATGAAAATACATACAGTTTTCTAGCTCGGTTACCTTTGCTATTTGTTTGAAATTTCCAACATACAAAGATTCTTTGATGTTTCCACCTATTGCCTGTTTATTTAGTTTAAAAAAATATTTATAATAGCATATAATTCACGATTTTTTTTTTTTAGTCTTCGTGTCTATATACAGGATGTCCTTTCCGTACGGATGGACGTACGATGAAAAGGTCAAAATGTGCGAAAATCAGTCTAGATCGGTCAAAATCGATCAATTTGTCATTTCTTGCGTTTTTTTGAACTAGCTTGATGGATTTGCAAAAAGGATTTCTTTTGCGCTAATTCGGCCAGAAGTCTAGCTTTCACTATAGTAGTAAATCCTTGCTTTTATGCATTAGCTTCATCGGGAGTAGTAAAATGTATTAAAGTAAATGCTGACTTGACCTGACCTGACCTGACCGATTTTCAATTGAATTTAATGTGTCAATTGACTGTTAACGTGCCAGTGTCTGTTGATGTATCAATGTCTTGATGTGTCAATCTCTGTAGATGGCCTGACCTAACTGCTGAAATCAGTCAGGTCAGGTCAACCACGTGGCTAAAATCGCTCAAAATCGCTAAAATACTCTCAATATATATGTATATTTATTTATTATATCTAAAAGTAGTACAATAGATCATTTGTTTTGGAGAAGAGATTTTATTTCAGTCTAGTTTCGAGCTTTTAAACTGAAAATATTACCATCAACAGTACCTAACTGGGATGGGGGGGAAAAAAGGAAAACAACGCAAATAATAATAAAGGTATCTAAACCTTTAAAAAGTGGGTGTGTGAATTTAAAATTGGATTTGATGATATTGTGTACGATATTATTGAAGAGGAAAAATAACAACACCAACACGAATATACACTTAAAGTGAATAAAATAAGTCAACAATAATAATAAGCAAAATTCAGGTTTATGTATATTTTGTACTTGGATATACCTATGTATTATTATTATTATTATTAATATTATTTTATAAAACTTCTTCGTTTCGTAATCAACTTTGAACTAAATTTAATTTATCAAGTCACATTCTAAGTCAATTGCATGTTAGTCACGTTCTCTGTATCACTAGTTCCCGTTGTGCGGCTCATGGGCCACGTGTGGCACAAGTGTCTTTCCTATGTGGCCCGCGACAATTGTAACAATGATATACATATGTTACACCGTGATGAATAATAAGCATTTATTGAAAAAAGTAGATAACCTTTGTGCACCTGTTCTACGTTTTGTGGTCAAGTGTGCCCTTCAACAAAAAAACTTTGAGAACCCCTGTTCTAGATAAATCAGTGCCATTCGACCGAAACTATGTATTGCTTAGAATACGACTTTACCAGTTAAAGTTAATTTGAAGTTGATTATGAAACTAATTTCTATTTTAAAAATAATAAATTTATTTATTGATTATCGTCCGTTCTGTGAATAAATCAATTCCAGTTTGATGAAATTCAACCTTTGACAATATTACAGGAGAAGGGTTGATTTGATTGAATTGTTGAAATTTATAAAATACCAAAATTTCAATTAAATCCAATTCTATTATTAGCCCTATTTAGGTATTTAATGAATTTAATTAATAATGCTAAATGCTAATGTGAATTTTTGTTTACGTACTCCAATAAGTGGCTAAATCAATAAAATCAATTTTGCTGCAAATTTAAATAAAACAGTATTTCCATCATTTTTCAAACTTTTCAATCATTTTATAAAATTAAATTAATCAACTTTGTAAAATATTAATAATAATAATAATAATGCTAATATTTTATCTTTATCCGAATTGAATTAAATTCGTGCCCTTTAGTATTTTCAGGATGTCGAGGTAATTTGATTTTCTTATAAAAAAAGCAATTTCAAAAAAAAGAGCAATATTTACAAATACAACGTTTGAAAACAGAAAACAATATTGTTTTCAATGGAAATGTCACAGTTGCATATACACAATAAACGAATATTTAATTCGAACCTATATAGGTTTTTTCTTTGTTCTTGAGGGCTAAGATTCAATATTTGATAAGAAATGGTATCGGAATAGGAGCAGGTTTTTCAAGCCTGGTCGGTGACCGGTCTTAGACAAATCTGAAACTCTGTGGCAATCCACACAAAATCATAGTAAATCGAATAATTAAACAAAATATATTGATTTTACGAACCAATCCCGTTATGGGTTCAAGAACGAAATCATCGATAAGATCGATTACCGAACATGATCATTTATCGCCTTACAAGGAAGTCGTACGACTTGAGGACCGTTGAGGAAAACGTTACAGAAATTTTGAGAACACTCAGAAATAAACCTTTCCGGATTATCGAAGGTTCTTTGTGTGTTTTTCTTTGTTTCATGGAAATCTTGAAATATACAATCCATTGCAATCATAATAAAACTATATTTTATGTCAAAGCAAAAATTGTTTATTATCTCGTCCATGTCAGATCTCCTCCTGGTTTATTACGATCTCTCTATAGAATAATAATTATTGATAGATTGATTGAAACTAATAAAATCAATTATTAGACGAGTGTATTGATATGATATTTACATAGATTCAAAATGAAGGATAAAGGATTGGTTTCTATCACGTTGAAGGATCTGTCACTAAATCTTATTACCATCGAATTAATATTAATGTTACCATGGGTAAAGTGGAGATGATGGTTGGTTGTTGAAAATCGGTCTATATCCCATTAAGTGGCTGGTGTATTAAAACAATCAATCCATTAAATTAATGTCAAAGTGTGCACAATTCTCCACTAAAATTTCAATGGTCTCCCCATCATAAATCTCAACTGGTTTTAATGGCATTTCAGATAAAACAAAATTTTCGACTCACCTGTATTGTAGAGAAGATTTCAAAAAATTCTATAAGAAATTTTCTCAGAAATTAAAAAAAATCCATAATTTCCATTAGTTTTTATAAAAGTCCGAATATATTCTTTTAATTTAATTCAAAAAAAAAAAAAAATTATGTGCACATAACCATTAAACGGGCGCTATTAAAAAGTTTTAAAAATAATCTCTCCCCAATAAAATTACGTTTGGATTTAATTCGAATAATGTACGCCACTGGTTCAGCGTCTGTTTAGATGAGAAGACGCGCATATACTGATGGGACGCCGCCACATACTATATTCAACAATGTTGAAATTCTATTGGAACTGGCGACGGCGTCGTCAATTTACTGTGCTCTTCTTCAACTGGCTTGTTTTGAAAAGACATATTTTTTTCAGTCAAACGCACACATGCAGAATATAATTTACCATTATCTGATTATAGTTTTCATAATAAATAGAAATTACTGAAGTATGAACTTAAGACGATTTTCAGTAATGCACGTTGGTGTTGTTGTTGTTGGTGTTTATTTCAGTAGAAAACGCTCTTATACAACAGTAAAAAAATTGTATTTTTATAGGAATTCTTCATGAAATTAATGCAAATCTTGTTATATCGTTACTTTAATCTTCATCTGAATTTATTTCCTTTAGGATTTCAGGATTCATCAGTTTCAGGAAGCTTTTAAACAAAATTCTTGAATAATGAAGAACTGTAAATTAAAAAAAAAAACTGAAAGTAAATAAAGTAACGAAATGGAGAGATTTCCAAATTTTCAGCCTAGACTAATTTAGGTAACATTTCAGGAAAATTTCATATTTTATTATGATTTACTGTAATTATTGTAAATCACTTTTACGATAAAAGCTTTAATATTTATTGCAGGCGATCGAATAAAACTGAAAACGAGTCTAATTTTAAACCCACTTAA
>JAZBHA010000044.1:106632-141430 GCA_037464855.1 Iselma pallidipennis
GATTTTTCGGAAGACTTATTCTTTATTGACTGGTGGTGGCAAAAGTAAATTAGACTCCATTCCAACACGTTCCTGTAATCATAGTGATGGTCAATTTCCTAAAAAGTTCTCAAGTTTTTTTCGGTTCCCATTCAACCTGAAATAGACATCAATCTCAGCTATTTGATTTAAAATACATAGACGAATTCTATCTGACACCAATTTAGAGAATTTCCAAACTTAACAAGTTCATTATCAAGAGTTGCGCCTTTTCTCCATTGTTTCTCTGCTTGTTGTTGTTGCTTCTGTTGTGTTGTGGCTTATCTAAAGTGCCTCCAACTGTTTCCTGGTAAGACCTCCGGCAAAATTTTAATTTAAATCTGACGGGAAATTTTAAGTCAACTTTTTCCAATTATAACAAATTTGTAAATAGCCCGATGGGGGAGAAAAGATTCCACTTAATGGATTCACTGTGAGATTCGAAACTGGAATCTCTATATCTATACGAAAATTCCCTCACGAGATCCTCTATTTCTACTATATATGTACATAATGTTATTTTAACTCTTTCAAATCTTTCGAAAATAGAATGTAAATTTGATGGCAAGATAAATAGAATTATCGTCATACCCACCCTGTCTGTGTTCTAAACGAATTTCGGCCGTGCCAACGCATACATACATACATGATTTAGTTATCTCCTTCACGTGAAATATACTTCTCTTTCGCGGATATGGAACGGAATTAATCACGTTTCTTTCTTGTGGCGATGATTTTAAACCGCAGGAAACAGTTGGTAAAACCTGCCAGAAAAGGATCACAAATAGCCCAAATATTAACATCGTTCTCTTTCTAATAGAGCCTAACTATTGCAGGGAGAACAGGGTGTTATAGATTTGATTAATAGAGTTCTCATTGAAACTGGTATCAGTTGTATATTGATTTTTTACAATAAACATGAAACTAAATGGAATCCACAAGGTGGTTTTTTTCAGTATGACTGTGGGTAGATTTTTCATTTATTATGTCGTTGGGCAATCAACAGTACCAGCAAAAGCTGCATTTTTCTTCATTTTTAGTAGTTCTGGACAGTTTGTGATATCATTAATCTTTTTTTGTCTACTAGATTCCATGAAAGCCCTTTGCAGTTCTGTTATCAGATTGACAATAAGATTACAGATAGTTCGTTTTATCAGTATTTTTTCAATGATTTTTAAGCAAATTCGCTTCATTTTCAAAAACTGCATGATAACAGGAAATGTGTCGAAACAGCTACTAAACTTGATCCTGAAATCAACTTTACAACTCGTATATATCATGAACTATCATCATAGTAATTTCCTTTCAACGGAAATAGTTCTCATATATTATACTCACTGATATTTTCCTGGAAATTGGCGTATTATATGCACATTTTTCGTCACCCTCTTGTTGTTCGAAAAATATGCCTCGTTATTGGAGATTTTAGAAAAAAAATCCGGCAAACTTTTACAATTAAAGAGATCATTAATAGGAGCTTCTATACAAAAAAAATACAAGATTTTCCCATAAAGAATTACATATTAATGCGTAATCTTGTATATAGCGGCGTATAAAAGACTGATGGCACAAAGAAATTATTTGTAGAAAAAAAAAACAAACAATAACAACAACTCGGTGGTAAAGTCATCTTATTTATAAATATTTTCATGAAAATACCTCGAACGTAAATAATCCAGAAAATGTTCCCTATATTCACTGATTTTCTAACTAAATCTCATTAACCTTTTGTTTAGCACGACATTCAACTTCAATATTTCTCATTCGTATGATGGGAAATTGTCACATTTCCTTGCTTAACAAACAAAATAAGAGAAAATTAAATGAACAGACTTTAGTATATTGTTCCTATCTAGTTTGTTTTATTATTTTAATCATTTATTATAATAGTTAATAGCTAAGGGGGCTTAATATTCTCTATTGTTTCCACTGTCTGTAGTCTGTACTCTTGGAAAATTTCAAATCCCTTTGGATTTTTCGTCCTATTAGGGTTTCTAAAGGCAAACGACAATGAGGGTAGTTAGAGAGCGGGTTAGGACTAATAACATAAATGATCACAAAATTACACGAATTTTCTAGGAAATCCTTATTTATTATTATTGACCCTTATATTTTTTCAAGATATCCTGTGCGGTCTTACAGGGCACGAGTTGCTGTTGCTGCTACCACATTATCCCACGAACATTCATAAAACTTGAAATAGAAGAATCGTCGTGTTTGTCCTCTCGCTTCGATTCATGTATACGACATTGCTAATATCGGTTATTTCTTTTGCTCTCGTGCTCTGCAAGACCACACTTTATCGTGAAATAGTCTGTATGTCAGACAATTGTCAAGATCTTATGTCATAAATCCTGAAAAAGAGAGCAAACTAGTAGATACATAATACAGGATAATTCAAAAAGGACGTAAGGGAGTTAAAATGAAAGGACGTTGTCATGAACGAGATTATGAGACGGACAAACAGAAAACCAACCAGATTAATTGCAGAAACCACCACTGTTTGAATTACCTAGATTTTTTTTTCGGGAAAATTCCGATTTTATTAAATTTTTAATGTTTGAACAAAGACGAGTACGGTTGGGAGGGAAAACTTCTTTTCACTAAAAGAATAGATGGAATGAAACAATGCACGTTTTATGTTTCATTTAGAGCAGTTTATAACTTAAATGGCACTTTGAAGCAGTGAATAAAATAACCTCGACCATAACAGTTGACTTAAAATTTAATGTTGTTGTTTAGAATTAATTGAAATCGATAATTTCCGACAATATTTACGGGCCAGACAGGACAAGTTTCCAGAAGAATTTTCTGCACATTATTAGAAACTATCAATGTACGCCAACTTATTGAATACGTTTGGTTTTCCTGATCTGTAATAAAAGCTCATCGACAATCGCTAGATTTTATTAACCAACTTCTAAGGGAAAAAAACGGTGGAATTGAATTCATTAAGTGGATTTAAGGAAAGTGGGTCGTTTGTTTAAATTTGTTCCACTCGTCTGTAATCCATCTGCATACTTTTATTAATTGGTCTTATAAAATATTGGAATTCCTGTTCCTAATATCCACCGAACAATTTCAAACCCGCTTAAATTAGTCTTAATTAATTTCCATTTGCAGTCGAGTGTCTTCACTGACTGAAAATTCAGAAAATCTTGTCAAAAATCGATATTAATCCATTTATAGCAGGTGTGTGTGTTCACTTTAAATGAAAATTATTTATTATTTCGAACAAATGGTAATGTTACACAGAATGGCAGCGACAATGTATGTAAATGTCAATGTGGGGAGCTTTTATCGGCAAACCCGCCACAACCATAGAAATTCCTATGAGGACAGACATTTAAATGGAATTTTATTGAGAACCGCAATGCGCGAAATTTGATTCTGTTTTATTGTCTACCCACACGTATAGTAATCCAGAAATCCGATTTCAGTTTGTAATGTAAATATCCACCCCAAAAAAAAGTTCTTCTACCACATTTGTATTGATTTAGTTAAATTGTAACTAATTGCCTCTAAACCACTAGGTAGATTTCTCGGTTTTTTTCCCACTCCCCCTATATTTGTATATGTTAACTTTTATCTGAAAGTAGCTTGTAAATGATTGAAATACACTGAAAGCTGGATGGCACAGGAGGAATTCATTTGAGAGTGAAGTTCTATTTATTTTTTTTGTTCCATTAAAGCTCCTTTGGCTGACACATACACCACACTGAAATATTCCTTTTCGGTCACGCTATCTAGACTAGAAATGGATAATTTCAAAAGATGAACAGATTGATTGGAAGAAAGCCGATACCAGAATAGGGGGAGACCAGAAAAAAAAATGTGTGGAATTGAAATGACTAGAGAAAGATTCAACAGGTGGTTGTGTTTAGCGATAATTGAAAAATTGATTCAATCAAAGTTTTTCACTAAAAAAAACCAAATCATATTTTGGATGATGAATGAAGAATATAATACAGTCAGATGGGAATTTGGTAGAAACTCTTTGGATCGATCTATAAAAATTCAATAAATTCTATTGAAGCTTTGATGCACAAAAAAAATTGTTCTTTTGAATAAAACCGTTTCAATATTTGTTGTGGACTGTTTGTTTTATCACCGATTTTTCCACAAATTATCGATAAATATGTTTGAAAAACATCTATTTTCATGTAATACTTGTCAAACAGATTTTCGAGTATATACAAGCGATATATCAATATTTTCTAATTTGTTTGCATTGCAACTAAACTAATATATTGTATAACAACCGGAGATTTTCCCGATTTTCCGCTGGTTTATATCTAAATCTATATATATATATATATATATATATATATATATATTTCTAGTATATAGTAGTATATGTACACAAATAAATAAGTGCCAGAAGCAACAGCTTGAAGTTCGTGTTGTCTAAAGTAAATCGTAATTTTGTGCAATTTTTTCGTTCTTCCTTCTTATTTTATGAAATATAAACAACTCTACTAGTGTGTTATGTTATAATATATATATATAAGTGTAACATAAACATGCGAGCGTCTAAATTATAATCTTGGACATAAATTGGATTGGAGGGTGTTTTTTTTTTCATGTGTTTCTCCTTTCTATACATTTTCTGTTTGTTTGCGACCGGTTATTTCTGTAGCACGTGGAGTTTTATAAAACGGTTTATTTGTATTGATTCAAAGTCAAGTTTGAAAACATACAAAACTATATATATGTAGGTACAAACGTACATCTTTTGAACAGGAGGATTTCAATCAAATACCTCAAAATATAATTTATAAAATATGTTCTCAAGGTAAACTAAATTCATATAAAGGGAACATATTCAAATTGCCTGAAATTTGTTGAAACGAATAGGTAAACTGGAGGCTTTTCAACTTGCCATTCAACACACTGTAAATAATCTATTATTTCTATAAACTTAGAAGTAGAATTTTCCAAGCAAATATCAACACCAAAAAAAAAGATAGGATCACTTAAAATAGAACTGGAATGGTGAAAACATGTTATTAGGGTTTCTTAGGGAAAACCCCGTTCTTTGAACCTGCCACTTATAGGTCCTTGTAAACAGAAAGAACGATATTGGATAATTAGGATGAAAATAAGACATGTTACACGGTGGAGAGTTTAACGTTGTGCAGTTTTAAACGAATTTATGCATCACAAGGGTGTTACTGTAAGGAAGTATGTTTGTAATGCATACAAATTGATGGAAAAATCGTGATTTGAATGGGTATGTGTGCGTGTTGCTAGTTTAATCTACTTGATATTTTCCCTTTTGCCGTTCAGGCGCACCCACCATTTATACAACATCAACTATAGGTGGAATTTTTTCGCATTAAAAACACTATCATTGTGCCAATTTTTTTGCTCGTAAAACTAGTGTCCAACAGTAAATATATACATCTACATGTAGGGATGTTGGCTGAAGTTTTCGAGGATCTGATCGAATCGTCTTCTATCCTATGAGTCTTGACTTGAAAGTAACCTTAGGGAATTTCAGTGGAGGATCTCTGGTCAACTGAAACACATTCCCATATACCTAGACATACATAGATATTACTCTAGTGTCACCAACTAACTACTAACGATGATACTGTTATTAAACCATCTCTATGAATATATTCATGAGACTTAATTTTGGGTCAAACATCTTAATAATTTAGTTATAGTTAGAATGTTGACTTTAATTAACACAATTTGCGACGACTCCTTACTTATCGTCTGGCCCTTCTTCTGTTTCATTTTGTGAGTTCCTACCAAATTGATTTATGAGATAATCAGAATCAGAAGGGATAAAACCGGAAAGAGATTGTTGTCGTGTTCCAGTTTCGTTCAAATCAAACATAATTGGGTTGGATTCAAGTCAGACAGTTGTTTGACCCTTTTACATTGACCACACATGCTTACCAGTAACCATTATTTCACACAAAGATACAAAATCAGTATAATCAAATCTAGACGGTATGCGATAATAAAATCAAGGACATAACAAGGACTAGTCAGTTTTTCTGTCGTTATCGTTGCCTCCTGATTCACCAACTGTGCGATTACAAATTCAATTTTGGTCAAATGATGATGATGATAATCGTAGACATGAAATGCGATGGCAACACTAACTACATAGATATATCTTTCAGACAAAGGATTAAATCAAGAGAAAACATCGGCAACTAGGAATTTGGGATCTTAATTCAATCCAAGTGGAAATAAGATTGTAAATTCCAAAAGTCGTTGTTAAATCGTTGGTGAAACAATAATGTGTTTTTTATTGACTCAATTATGAGATTTGATATAGCTTTAAATTAGTAATTAGTGTTGATTAACATGTGAAAAGGTTTTCAAGACGATTGATTTTAATATAATGACTGGGTGTTTCAAATTCCCCGCTAGTTATTATTAGCGACATCTTTTCAAAATATAAAGAACTAAAAATTATGTTGGCTATAATCTAGGTTTTTTTTTACCGCACTTGTTAATTATGCTTCTGGTGAAAAGATGGCGTTGCCAATGTTAGTCGGCATGATGACACAACTGTTGTTAGTTACAGCTGCGCTGGTGAGATGACGCCAATTACCTGTCCTCTCAAAGCTTCCAATATCAAAGTCGCCAACCTAATAATTAGTTCTTGCTATATATGAAAAGAGGGCGCTGTAAAGAGCCCCCAATAACTAGCAGTAAATTCAAAATACGCAACTTATGTTGCAATTTTTTTATGTTACAATCGGTATCGGCAGTAGGTTCAAATACCGTGTAGGGTAATAATAATGGGGGATGCATTGTTTAGACTTGCAATTTGTCTTCCTAAAATGTATTTTAAACTCGTTTTTGTTCTTATTAAAGTTGAAACTTTGTGTAATAATATTTCTGTAGGCAATAAATATGCTTTCGTTATCTAGATGAGTTTACAAAACTGTTTTCCTAAGGATATTATGGCACGTTATCCTTTGAGTTAACTTTAGCTTTTGTAGTTGTTCTAATTACGTTACGAACATGTAAGAACAGTAAGAAAATAAATAAACAAGCTACTAGTTTCATTAAAACTATAAAAGAAAAAAATAAGCACTAAAAGGAACATAATACATAACTTAAACGTATAGAATTTCACAGTATTTGATTTTAGCATACAGAATCTGCAACATCTTCTCTCACCATGGTTAATTTCTTTTATTGAAACAAAGCTTTACGACCCTAATACTTTGTTTTGATTCACAAGCACGATTATTGCAGAGTGGATTTCAAGACGATCAGGTAAAACAATATGCAGTAAAATGGCCACAAAATCTTCCACAGTACTATAGTTGAATGATAAAGTGTAATCGATTGAAATCCCACTAAAAACAAAATTGTAATAATTGTAACACAAATATTGTAGTTTTGACACGATTATCTGTTATTCTTCTTTCGCAACTAAGAATAGTGCCAGACGGCCACAATATAATTCAATTTAACCAAGTTTGCAATTACCTTGGTTCTCAATTTGCCGTCTGGCTGCCCACAATATTCAATTAATGAGCGGCGAAATTTATTTAGTAAATTGGCTGTTCAGAACTTTATTTAGCTAAATTGTGTAAATTACTCATGCGCGGCATCTAAAAGCATGGCTGCCATCAGCTGATTGTTCACGAAACACACACAACATACACATGACAATCTACGCCTTGCGCGTGCGTTGATTGTAATTGTGAAATGCCCGTCTGGCAGGGTAAAATTCACCAATATTTCAATTTGTCTTGACCTTGTCGCTAAATTGAATTATATTGTGGCCGTCTGGCACTATTCTAACGTTGTTAGTTTTCGATTTTATTTTCAGTGTTTTAATAACAAAAACGAAAGATTGTGTCAGATCTTCTTGTCTCCGGTGCGCTACAAATAGAGAAAAATTTGTCGCCAATTCATCAGTATTGTTTTGACTTCACATTCATTATCATCAATCTTTCCTCTTTTTTTCATCGTTCTCTTCAACGATTTCTCAACCGTTTCTAAATAAAATCCATTTAATTATATGTTTTGATAATAAATCTATATAATATTTCGTCAACACTATATTGTGGTCCTTTCTTGACTCATCTATCTATCTTACTGTAGAACAAAGATCTCCTAACGATAATGTCTTTAGACGATTAGTTAAAGCAGCTGAAATACAGCTAACTAAACGTTTTGTTCTATTATTTACACAACATTAACTCAGAAAGCTAAGATAGAAATAACAAAAAGCGAAAAACGGAAAGGAAAATGGCCACAAAAACAGGAGACCACCACCCGAGAGGAGTTGTTGCATGAATAAATCACACAAAAAGACTTTAAAATAAAGACACACACATACACATATGAGCTTTCAACAATTTATATCAATCAATATAGTGGATGTAATGAAGGAAAACATTACTGCAGTATACTGATAGAAATAGTGCGACAAATCAATTATTTAAGACTGGCAAATGGAAATCAACACATCAATTTTATACTGATTTATTACATTTTACATTAAAATAGGAGTCAAGCAAGGATTCATGGACGGATTTTTTTTTTGGAATCTCAATTGTTCCCTTTTGTTTTGTTGCAATTTTTCTCGTATCAATGCACACCAGTAATATTACAGGAACCTTGTTGATTTGTTTACATCTCCTCAAGATTGTAAATTAAAATTGAAATTGTATCTTATGAATATCAAGTCTGCAATGTAAAGAGTAATAATGGTGGATGCGCCGGGCAACAAATTACGAAACATAATTATTATCATTATTAATTTATAAGAAGAAAATGAGTTATAAATTGTTCAAATAATCCTAAATATAGCTGTTTTTAATTATTTCTCTTTTAAAGTCGACATAAATGATTGAGTTTTGAAAGAATTCAATTGAATTAATTTACGCCAGTCTTTAAATAAATTAAATATTTAATAAACTTGTTGAATAATTAATGAATAACTTTAATATACAGCACCAAGAAGAAAAAAAACAGACTTCTACAATTCATTAAATTGTGTCATTTCAATTTTGCCGAGCGATAACGAAATCGAGAAATTTAATTGATATAAAGTATAATTAATAATTTTGATAAAAAGGGGTATACTGTTGAGAGAGTTTTTTGCTGTTAAAAACTTTATTAAAGTTGATAACAAATCTTTAAGGAACTTTTCCACTGAAAACAACCAAACAAAGTTGGAATATTTGTATTTTCTGAATTTTGTTGTCATTTTTTCCTTCAATTTCCATTTAATTTATTAATTAATTGCGCCAACTTTTGATAGGGAAAACATTTAAAAATTCATCGAGATTCATTCATAAACCCCTACCAATATCATTAATTAGTTGTTAGATGGTTGTTAGTTTGAATAATGATCGGATTTAATTGTTTGAGTGATTTTCAGAAATCATAAATTATATAGAATAATGACGTCAGTTGGTTTATACATCATTGTTGGATAATCTTAACAAAAACGAGTTAATTAGATGGAAACATTTGTTTGTATATATATAGTAAAATCCCGGTAATCCGTCAGACTTTAGTATGTCACATCTACTAATCCGCCATACCAAAGACCAGAGCGGGACTGGAGTGATTTAGACCCGGTGGAAGCCTCCTGTCCATCTTGGCTCCACTATGTACCACCACTGATACTTCCGACATACCATCGGTCCTGACACCTGACGGATTGGTGGGGTTCCACTGTATATTAATTTGTTGTCTTATTAATGCTGTTGATAATATTACTTATCAATAATTGATAGATTAATTTTAACGACACATGACTCGCTTCAATTATAATCGAGTGAATGAAGAAAAGAAAATGTAAAAATTCCAGTTAATATTCTAATGGTTGTTGACTTTATGTTGATCATTATCATTATTATTATCGATTTTCTCAATATTTTTTCTTATTTATAAAATATTTGATTGATATTTTGTTAAAATGAGAAATGGACAAATGAGAACGTTTCAAGATTACCCTTCACAATCAATAAATTTTTTTATAGAAATCGAATGAAAGTCCGACAAGAAAATAAACAGAAAGCACAAAAATCGAATAAAATACAAAACATGACAGCAATCATAAGAAATTGGCGAATTGGAAACTAAATAATCGTTGGTTATTTTCGAAGAAATATTGCACTAATAATCGAAAACCCATCTGTCATTCCTCAAAGAAAAGTCCTTCACACCAACTTATCGTCGTCTCTCCTCTACGCAACCTCTTCAATATTCCATCCATGTAGTCCATGCAATATCACTGAAAACACACATGTAATAATAAAATAGGGAAAGAAAATTAATGTCTACATTCTCAACAACAACAACGCACATACACACATCGAGAACTCAATTTTTAAATCATCACCATCAGTACGGTTGAAGACAATCAATGTGTGAAGGACAACAGACACAATATTGAGGATTCTTTTATGATTCCATAAAGTTTTCAAATACGAAACGAATATACACACATCGATAAATTGTCAGAGAGAAAAAAAATAGGGTGTAAGGATAAAAAATGATGGTCAAGATTTTCGTTTCAGTTCCCTTTACCAAACAAGATCTTTCACAATAATTCCCTTGAAACTTCATTCAAATTTTTCAGCCGTTTTCTTTCACTATACATCAATGAATGAAAGATTAATTAATTGCTTTGATTTGAATCAACAAGCGCAAATTTACACTTTAACGCCTCAAATTATAAATTTTTCTGAAAACATAAAAAGAGAGTAAAAAGAAAAGTCGTAAGTACAAAGATTCAAGTAAATGATTTTTTAACTTGAAAATTGAGGAAAACTCGGCCAATTATCGTTACTTTCCATAACTTTTTTTCGGCGCGATACCAACCGAAAGTCGCACAAGTTTGATTTGATGTTTGAATTGGATAGGTTTTTTTTTCTAACTTTTCGCTAAACTTTTTCCAGACGACTGAATTTTGTTATGATTTGTAGCAAATTGTTAATTTATGGTGCATTTTTCCGCAATTTTTTTTTGATTCTAATAAACAATCTGTTAAGAATCTAGTGAATAGATACAAGTACAAGTCGGAATTTGGCTATTTTCCAAAAAGATTTTTTTCTTGAATTCGATCTAGAGACAGATGTGTTTATTTAAGTGTTCTTTATAACAATTATTTATTTGCTGATAGTTTCTTTTCACACGATTTTATTTTAACGATACAAAACAATAAAATTTAAAAATAACAATAAAAGCAGGAACGGTTTGATTGAATCTCCGTCAATGCCTTATTCGTATTATTCTATCAAATTCAGACTAACTGTCAATAAAATGTGTGAAAAGACAATATTGGGAGGAAATGCAAGAATTCAGCAACTGCTGAAATTTCAGCAATTTAAATTGACAGAAACAAGTTTCTATTGGTGCAAATATGTGTCCACCACCCACATATCTCACTACTACTTTATTTCACTTTATAAACAAATTTTAGAACTTCTAAATTGTTTCTTGTTTCTTTCTGCATTTGATAAATAATGTCCACTAAACAAAATAGAATTGATGCGTCGTTTCAGATCGGCCGGTTTCGAGTAAAGTTTTATCACCAGTTCATAAGCTTTTCAGTTAAATTTTCAGTATAGTACATGCGGCTTTCAGTTAAAGCTCGAACGGAACATTATAACCGATTTCAGACGACAATATCGCGATCTATTTCACGAATTTGGCGACTGAAAAAAAAAATTGTTTGTGTTGCAAGTTTTTAAGTTCAAGTAAGTAAATTGACCACAATTATCAAAAATATGATTACAACTAATTTAGAAAAAACGATCAGTTTTTAGCGTTGTTAGTTTAAGTTTTTTTGTATCAGTTTACAATATCGCTTATTTCAATATTGATAGGCCTAATTAATTCTATTGAAGACCTTTCCTGTTTTTTTGTCCACAATCAACACAAATCTCTTTAAATCACGAATTTTATTCTTCGCACAACAAACTTAATCTTTAATGAAAATGTTGCATTTTTTTCTTTCGCGCTATCAAAAGAAACAGTAATACCACCAGCAACGACAACACAAAAAACAAACATAATCTAATTTGAATATTAAAAAATGGACGGTTAATAGGGCGGGAGAAAGACTTACAAAGAGATAATTAATGTAAGAGAGATGCTGTACGTTCCCAGAGAAAAGTATGCAAAGTTCGAAAATTTCGAGTAAATCTAATGAGCTTTCATTTCACCGTAATTCGATATAATATGAGCTTTTCAAGTCTTAGCAATTATGCATTTCGAGAATACTGAGGGTAGAAATGGGAGATGCTGAATTATATAAGATGTAGATAGAATTTGACTTTTACAAAAAAAAAAAAACATGAATTTGTACCAAATTGTGACGATAATTGTGTCACTGATATGTACGACCTGAATAATAATAATAATAATAATAATAATAATAATAATAATGACAATCATATAAAAGATAATGTTACGTTATTATGGGTAATACACCTGAATTTTGAAATCTACAAAGCTAACAGTCACGAAATCAAGTTGCGTTTTTTCTGCGTCTTGAAATTTTTTTCTCATCAACTATTAACTTCTCTGCTTTTGTTAAACTCCTTTATATTATAACAACAAGTTAACATTTAATTGCCTATTTTCCAGTTTACAACACCAACAAAACTAGCATTTTATTTTGTGTAATTATTTTGTAAACGTATTTTTAGAATTACGCGTATAAACGTAAATTTTGTGGTAATTTATTGTTAATGAAGCATAAGTTACACGTGATTAAATGACTATGAATTTATCAGACATTAAAGGATTGACGTGTAATTAATTACACAATTTTCTAGATTAAAACATTTTATAAAATCTCTATTATTACCAACATAGAATAAATAAATTGTTTCAAAGTTAAAACTGATCGTGGCAAGAAAAGTGTCAGAATACCCCGTCTTTAACAGACTTTAAGATAAGTTTTCAATGAATTCTACAATTCAAAACTTTCTATCTAGTTGATTTTCTACAGTTATATCAAATTCAGGTACATTCTATTATTAGAATCTAAGTAGCAATTATTTTACCAAAAAACTTCTGGGTCTTGAAATTGTACGAAAGAAATCATAAAGCTACATAAAGCTTCACCTGCCCACGCTTATACATCTCTGAATCAACCGAAACTAGTCGTCCTCCTACGCCTCTTCCTTCCTTGATTCTATCCCCAGTAATCATTGTCAACACATATAGTGTGATCTCCACAATTTATTAGTGACGTCATGAACGTATGTCGACACTTTACTAACCTGTCATATTAAGTTAGGTTAATATTAATGATCTGCGTGTGGGACAATTGAAGTTGCTATGTATGTATTTGGATTGAGGCCGAATCAATACGTACGCCCGGACATACGTTTATCATGGCACATTTGACTATAAATTCTATAGATCACACTGTATATTTTCGATTACTGGCTACAAAAAATCGTAGTAAGTTGCTAGTGGATTTGCTCGAAATGAAAGCAATTTAAATGCATGACTTCATCAATCTAACTATAAAATCGATTAGCACATAATAACCTAATCAAAAACAGGTTTATTAAAGATGTAATTTATCATAAAAAAAAGAAATAATAATAATAATAGCAATCGGAGTGAAAAAGAAAAACAACACCCTCCTATCTTACAAAAACTACTTCTGACTGATTCACATAAATGAAAAAAAAACATAGCATTTCAAATATTTTTCTTTCGTTCACTGACTGGAAGACGAAAGAAATTGGGAGAAGAAAAAATTTGCGGCACAGCCCAGTGGTAATGACGCAGATAAATTCGTTTGTATCCTCAACTTTCAGTTAATCTTATTCTCTTGGATAATTCTATGTAAATTATCAATTGAATCTAATTCGGGCACACACTTACTGCGCTTCATTTATTAATGGCATAAAGAAATTTGCATTCGTATTTTTTGTGTATTGATGGAAAAGTTTTTAATGTGGGAGGTGAAAACTCTAGAAATATCTTGTGGATGGAAAAGTGACTGATGATGATTCATCAATATATCTGAAAAGTAGGTAAATTTAATTCACGGAAAAAATCATGTAGGTGTTTTCGTGTCAAAATTTTTATCAATCGTGAGATAAATTTCTGTCACCATTTTCCTGATCAAATTCATAACACAATTTACGATTTCATCAGTTTTTCTGGTTGGTCAAACACCAACCAATATACGCAACTGCAAAGAAGAATATTCTGCAATTCAGTCGTGTACTATTTAACAGAAATGCCAGCTCGGTTCGTCAATGGGCACGTTCCAGTTACTGATGGATTTCTTCTTCTTTCAAACGAATACGCCAGAAATCCGTCTTAAAGTCTCGGAATTTTCTCCCTTTTTCTTCTCCCGTTTCGTTTCGTCTTTTAGATCTTTGCTCCCTATCCCGATAATAAATGTAAACTTTATTAGTTGATCTTGTCTCTTGTATCGATATGTGTGTTTAAAGCTTGGTTTGTTTTGAAAGAGGCAGAAAAAAAGTAATTTGGCAACTTTACTTTGATGTTAGCGGATCAAGTTTTCAATAATATAAACTTTCAACTAATTTGCTAGAATCTTCGACATTACAAACTACCATCAACAACCGATATAGATATATACCTTTAGTTGTTTGTTCTAATTGCGACTAATGAAAAATAATCAATGTGTATTTTTTCTTGATTTTTCGTGTTTGTATTTAGTGTTCTAAGGATCAAAAGGTATATATTTCTGGCATGATCATGATATGATTAGCGGTGTTATAAAGTCAAAATTTATACCGAACCGACAGGTGAATATTATTCACACATCATTAAATACACGCAATAAACTGTAGTCTTCCTAATATTTTTATGAAGTATTTCAATAAAAATCTGGATATAGCGGAACTGATATAGTTCGGTTTTTATTTGATTTCAGTTGAAAGTAATAAAGGAAAAGTATACGTTTCCAGGATTTCAAGTGAATCCACCAGATTCGATGGCACTCTATTTTGGGAAAAGTACGCAAAATCGTCTGTCTGATAATAATCGATGCACTAGATTTCTGTTAAAAATTCCACTATTTTTTTTGGCCTGTCCTGTCGTTTTTTAAATTTTCTGTCAACATTTCTCCACGAAATGTCTTCTACAGTTGTGTGCTGTTTAGGAAGTTGTCATTTTATAGCGTGTTATTTTTCTTTAGTTTTCTTCTTGTAGGAGGCAAACAGGATTAAATCATGTCCTGGAATTGACGTTTATTGGATTCCTGCAGTTATCGAATAAATTATTATATAAAACTTCATTGCAATATCAACTGGAATATCTTTACTTATTCCACAGTTGTTGTCTGTCAATAAAATATCAATAAAACAATAAATAAATAAAACAAAAACAAATTTTTTGTGGTAATAAGAAGTGATCATCAAGGAGCGGATCTTAAATTTTCGCGAGTCTATTGACGTAGTGTTTCTAAAACGTATATGATTGGCTCGTAGGTTGTTAGTAGTGACGAGAGTAGATGTAGTGTCGCTCGACTTGCTGTACTAACAACTCCAGTGACGTAATTGTTTCTTATTAGCGAATATCCGCTCCTTATTAATCTCGATAAAGATTCTTGTTCATTTTTGACAAATTTTCCCTATAAAATCTCCATCTACACCACCATCAAGAACAAAAAGCCATTAGTCAATCAATAATTCAGCCTTTATATCAACTATTAATTTTCTATTGATCAATTATAGGTTATTTATGAGCTGATATATCTCTCCATCACACCAGGCTTTTAGCAAAACATAAATTTTGTACTATATCGATAAAAAGAAGGAGCTTTCATATCAGATATGCAATGTATTTAGGTACATACTGGAATTTTTTTAATACAGTTGACATGAAATAAAAAAAAGAACAATTTGAACAAAATTTCTAAAACACGTCATGTCTGTTTATCTCGAATTGTTGGCGGTCCTCTACACACATAAATACACAACATATTATAAATTATTCTAGTCAAATTTGAACTTGTAGCTGGAATCTAATAGGAAATCTCCATAATTCATACCACCGAGTTTCCACCAGACACCCTTTGTGCGATTATATACAGATAGATAGATAGAGAGAAAGAGTGAGAGATTTAACTATGCAATAAAACAACCCCTAGTCTCTTTATTATTTTCTTTTCTGTCCTACTTGGAATTTGCAAGATTAGCAATATGCCGAGAATCTATTTTCAGGATTATTGACAATAAAATTGGTTGAAATTGCGTGAAACGTAAAAAAAGGGATTTGAATTTTGGAAATGATTGAAGTGCGAATTTCAGACAAACGAGTGGAAGCAGGGCCGTCGCAACCGGGTGTGCAGGTTGTGTATCGCACAGCGACGCTTTGTCAGTTCAAAAACGTTTTCTGCACAGGGGCGCCAAAATGATTTTTCCAGAGGAGCACGCGGCGACACTGTGTGGAAGTAATAGTTAGAAAATTTGCAGGGAATTCAATTTTAGTTCTTCTCTTCACTGATAAATAACATTCTCAGATTAGTCTCTCTCTGTGGAATTTGTGCGAGAAAATCCCCTCAAAAAAAGAGAAAAACGAAATAGATTGTCTGTCTTAACATCGATAAATACATACACAGTCGATCAGATTTGAACGGAAGGCTTAAGTTCTTTTCAAGATTGATAACAGACGGGAAAAAAGGGCAAATAAACCGTTTAGTATTTTCCTCTATCCGTGGGTGTATTCTAGGATTGGAAATTCCTTTCCATCTTCAATACCAACAATGATGGTTTAATTGAAATTAGAACAACACAATAATAATACAGTAATGTGTAGGTAGTTTATCTTGTTAGAGGTCCTTTGTTCGGTAATTGTTAGAACAACGGACAATATTAGGAAACACAATATAACTTATTTTTATATTGAGAATTATAGGAGAAATGAAAATAAAATAATATTATTGTAGCTCGTTCCGTCGATATGTTCACAATTATTTATTAAGAGAATAACACATGTTTTCTTACTAAAACTGTTAAGCATCCAGTAAATGGAACATGTCTCGATTCTCGAATCGATTTAATTTTTATCTAAATAGTCCACAATTGACAATTTTGAATGTAATCTGTGCACGTGCAAAATTCCATGAAATGAGGGCAATATTTGAAGCACATAAAGGAAATGTAGTTTCAGATGCTATAAAGTATGGAAAGAAGGAACATTAAAGGAAATCGTATTTTTAGAGATCAACATTAAGATTAGACAATGCAGTTATATGAATAACAGATAAATAGATTGTAATTTATTTTTATGAAGTAATATCAGTGCCGTACGAAACTGTACTTTTAACACTCTCGTTTTTGGAATATTTCCATGTTAGAAACATAAAATATTTGTGAATGTAAGGAATAATGTGAAATAAGAAGTGTTGAATAACAAAATTTGCAAGATTTACAGCGTGCGGTTGCCGAAAGGAAATGTTCAGAAGCAAAGTTCTGACCTGCCACAAAACATCTATACATTACTTACTTCAAAGACTTGAATGAACCTTATATTGATACACTTTCTTTTTATTCAATTTTTTAACATGCTTTTATATAGCTACTATATTTTCTGGAATTCGACAATTTTCCCCATATATTGTACATACATACATACCTACGTACAGAAAAAGTTTCATCAAAAATTCATAAATATACATAAAAAGGAATATCAACAATTTTATTTTATGATAAAACTTAATCAATTTGCTTTTATAGTCTTCAGGAATATCAGAAAAATTTACTTTTATTAAATATAAAAATTATGAATGTGAATAAAAATTTTCAACAAACAGAATTTCTGCGCGGTTCTATAGTGTTATTTATACATCAACTAGTTGGATATTAACCACTAGCATTTCATCAAAATCCAGCAATAATAATAATAATAATTGGTTAATTAGAGAAATCCAAGATGAGAATATCAAGGTGTTTCGATAGGTTAGTGCAGGCAACCGGCAATTGAAAGATGCGGGGTTCGAATCCCGCTCGATGCACATTTCTCGGATATACGGTGGGGAAAGACTTCAATTACTTCAAAATTTCCAAAATTTTATAATAATAATATTGTTTCTACAAAAGACTTGACATTACCTTGACAGCGAACAAGTTAGGCTTACTAAAGAGATTTCTGGCTTAATCCCGGTAAAGATATACGTTGTACATGAATTTAATTTTCAATGTTGTTGTCTTTTTGATTGAATTATTTAAAGTGAAATGCTCACCTTGAATATATACTAAGATTACATAGAATCTCTATACATTTTAACTGTAAAATACCTGAAACCAACAACATTATAAGAAGACTCTTCACTTTATTGAATTATGGTTAATTTTAAAGAGAGAGTTAATTTCGACTTGACTTTAGTAAGATTGCTTTCAAAATATAGATAGATATTTGATATCAAGAAGGGTTGAGACTATATTTCAATGTTTAAGAAACAACAGTAATGATAATAATGAAATATCGCTCGAAAACATTAAAGAGAATGATCAGGATAACAGTAAATCACCCTTTATACTGCGAATATTATCATTACAAAGAAAATCCCAGAACATCGCGCCCTTTATATTTACAACAGAACAGAACAGATATCAGTAGGATCTAGTAGTGGTAGGCTTTTCCAAAATATCAAAACATAGGTATTATAGTCATTCAAAATGTGTGTAAATGACATATTTCCCTCTATTCTGTTTAATAGAGATTTTGGAAATTTCAATTATTCCAATCAAGTTTCAAATACCTTTTATGGAAATATTTCAATAATTCAAATGTCTAGAAATACGACAGTAACAAACTAACAACTTATAGATGTAATATCTCCAACTTGTTTAATTTTGAATCCAAAATATCGAGCACTAAACATGATCTAATTCGCTTAAATTAATTTACCTACTTCAATTGAAAACAGAATCTTAGTTTTTACAGTTTACTAATCAGGACCGTACTAGAATCGATATTTATACAGTTGGATTCAAACGCAACTCTTCATCTTTATCTTTATCTCTAAGGAGTTGCTTGGCAGTTAAAATCAATCCTAACGAAAATCCACATCTTCATCTTCTCCCCACCCATTTACAGCTGACAAACTCGGCCAATAGTGGATATGCTCACATAGTAAAAGACAGGGATATAAACTTACGATAGGAACAAGGATAGATATATGATTTAAATGTCCCGCCAAGCTTGCTGGGCGGAGCAAGCAAATCCTTAAAGGGTGAGGACGCTTGAATTGAAATTTCCTTCTGGATATCCATAAAGAGTGAGAAGAAGATAAAGATAAAGATGTAGAGTAGCGTTTGAATCCAACTGATATAGAAACAAGTCGCTAAAATGTGTTAAACTTTCGATAAATCAAATTTTATTTTTAAAACTTTACAGTTTCGAATAGAGAGAAGCAAACATCAATAATCCAAACCTTATTCATTTCTCAAAATATAGAAAAATCAATAGAAATAGACTCTTACAAATAGTTAATCTTATACTATCTACCTATACGTATGTATGTATAGTTAGTTAGTAGATAATTTTATTAGAACAACCGCACTAATTTTATTATGTTTACATTAATGGCTTTACCTTAGCTATTATTTGTTAACATTCATTATAAATATTTACTACGAATGGAATTAGTAAGACGATGAGAAAAGAGACCAAAAAAAATCATCATAATTTATAAAAGACGACCAGAAAAAGAAGGAAGAAAAAAAATACATGGAATTGAAGAGGGAGAAGATTGAAATTGTACGTTTATTTAACTAGTTATCATTGCCGCGAATGGTGCCATAAAGACACCAAAATTCGTTTTAAATTAATTTCGATTCGAATTTTCATTGAACGTATTTACACAAACAAACAAACTATAAAGTGGTAAGTTTGTATTTAATTAATTAACATAATTGACCTAAATATATATTATATTAATATAAGACAAACATAAATAATAATCATTTTTAAAGGGTATTGATTATAATCGATTTGTTTAAAATAATACATTAATTTAGAGATAGTGTGTATGTGTAATTGATTGGAATAACAGCTAGAAATTATTGTTATTGAAGGTTGTATTAATAAACATAATGAAATTTGGGGAAAAACCAATTCAAAAATAGTAATTCTATTTCATACTTTAAGCAAACATACGCTAATAAATTGAAATTAAAGGTATATTATTGAGAAAACCGTTGAACTCACGGTGTATTTTTTTTGGTTGTACAATTTTTTGGCAACAGTCAAGGCTGTATTTGTTACAAGAAATTAATTGTTTTTCAATACAATTTTTCTGAATAACTGGCAATTATTTAATGTTGAGCTAAATTCTATTGATTTTTTTCTTGCATAATTGAAATAATGGATATTTTTTATTTTTAGATGAAACTCGTACAATATAGTAGATATATGTTTATATCTTTGTGAAATATTGAATCGTATTTAGTGAGATTATGACGATTTTATTCGGATTTTTATTTACCATTAAATCATGTAATTATTCTTTGTGATAAAAGAGTTGTAAAATATTATTATAGATTTTTGAATGGTGGATGCGCTATTCACCATTTTTATTGTTTTACTTCTTTATATTACTTATAATCCCATCAAAAATATGTATGTAAAAAACCCAAAAGGAGTGAGATCTACAAGCGCGCCAAGTTCCACTTGATACAATACCTTTCCAAATAATTTTTCATGTCTCTAAGAAAAAATAAAAATAAGTAGGTTCTGGCATCTTTTTCGAGGTTTCACACTACTCGAAAGTACACTGGAATTTTGATGATTAGTGAATGAGTGAATTGCAAAAAACAGTTTCTTTTAGGTCGTGTATTTTATGAACTACTTATGTTAAAAGCTTCAAATTTGGAACAATGCCTGAAAGTGTAGGTCTTTACACGGTGTTAAATTTTCCCGTTTCTATCGTTGTTCGAAGCACAGTTATAGGGGAGGTAAAAGTGCCGCCTCGCGTTCGCTGTAGAACTTGGCCTGGTGCATAACTGTGCACCTAGATAATTTTAATTATATTCTTCAAATATTCGAGTCATTTGAATTCTATGCCAATCCAGTTCTCTAATCAACAGCACGCCAAATTTTGTCAATACATGCCAAAAGTGGCCGTATATTGATCGTACAATATTTCCCTAATTACTGAAGTCATGTTGAATTAGGGCCAGGAACTGTTTCATGTCAGAAATAATTAGATATTTGTAATAAATCTCGAACATTTACTTACTCCTCCGGTTGCATATAAAACGGACTGATATTGAGAAGCTTCTTCTTCTTCTTTTTCGTTACAAGATACAAAGCGAAATCAGATCATAAGGTTTCCCGTTTTTTTTTCTCGTTCTTATTTTAAATGTAAACACGTAACAATGAAGAACTATCAAACGATTCCAATCCTTGACCTACCTATTGCTACGCAAAATACAACAATAAAGAAGTCAACTTTGTGGAACAGTAGACTGAATATTTGTTTGAAAACAAATAGAAATTCTGTAACTATATTATACAAATATTACAGTTTGTACGGTAACGCTAAATTTTACTCCCGTTACCGGTACGAATTCCAGAAACCCCTTAATTTTGTTGACTTCGCTCTTCTTTGAAACAAGAATGTAAACAGTTTAATTAAATCGCTAAACAATCTTACGATATTTTGCTTATATTCATATATGTACGTGTAGGTATAAACGTATGTTTGTTTATCATGCATTTTATTGATCTAGCATATGTGTTTCAGTTTTATTGCTAAGATTGTGCAAATAAGAATAGAAAACAAGGCCCAGAACTTTTTAATGCAATTTTTGTATCTTATATGGGTTTTTTAATTAAATTTTCCAAACGAAAAACTTCAAATATCAAAGAACATACTTATAAATACGTATGCTTGTTTGTTGCAACCGTCTCCTGTTTTACTGTCTTGATTGCTACCGTCAAATGCATCTCTCAAACACTCAACAAACATACCGTACTTTATCATGTTTGTTTAAAATAAATATCCTCCAGGTACAAAATATAGTTTTCTATTTTAAATCAACTTGGAACGGAATAGCTAGGTATTACTACTAATTGTAAGTTTTCATTGAAAATCTAAAAATAGTAGTTTTCCAAATATCCTCCCTTGGGAGCTTAAAAAAAAGGTGGATCCTCATTAAATTTTGTTTGAGTTTATGGTTTTTTTGCAGTGTTTTGTTTCATATAAAATGCGTCACTCTTATTTATTCACATTATTGATGCTCCAGCTATTCTTATGTGTCGATCCAGGATCCAGTACAATGATAATCAATGTACTTGTCGTATATAATAGCATATGAGCTTTATATTACAAACATAATAGCTATTATTGATAATGGAACACTTTACCTGTAACCAGTAAATCACTTTACTTTATTGAATTACTATTATTACTATAAATATAGAAAATTTGCGTATATATTTGTGTATGAATATTGTCCGAATTACTCGATCAATCAATGAGGCGAGTTGTAAAGCGTGTAGTTGTAAAAAAATATCGATATTAACAAGCTTTTCATGCCAGTTTCAGTTCGAAACAAAAGTAACGGATTAGTGTTGACCCAACTGTCAAGTTGTCAGTTCGCCGTAAGCTTTCCTGTAAACTCTATTCTATTCTGTATTCTATTTTCGATGTAATACTACATGTAGGTATAGGTGTTGTTGTAAATGTGTAAATATTCAATTTAAAATACAACAAAAATGTGAATTTTTTTTAAGTTAAGAACTAATTAACGTCTGTTACCACCGTATAACCGAAAGAAGTCCGTGTCTTGAACGGGATTTGAACCCCGCATCTTTCAATTGCCGGTTGACTGCTAAAAATTAGGGAACCAGGAAATACGAAAAAATTTGGAAGTTTTGATAAATATATGCGGTTCAATTTCCGGAAATAATTGAAGCAAATTAAAATATATATTACTATAGGGAATATAGTAGAAACAAATTAATTGAAATTGATTTACGAATACATAGATATGATATGTATATGGATCCTGAAAACTCAATTAGCAACAAAACATACAAAAAAATTCATTAAATCAAATTTATATTTCTAAACAAGTTAGAAACTGTGAAACAAGTCAGAAAAGTTTACAACGAACCAAATTTACATACATATAAATAATTAGAATCAGTATTTTCATGAATTATAAAATTTAAAAATATACCTAAAGTAACAAAACGTTGTTATATTGTAACTTGTTAATTAACAACAAATCATGTTGCTTGTTCTATTTGGAAGCTTAGCTCTGAAAGGGAGAAACCACCAAAATTCTTATTGATTTTTATATTTTCAGATACTTTTACATAAAATGTAAACAAATAAAATTATATATTTTTTAAAATTACGGAAAATGGTGGATAATCTAGGTCCTAGGGTCGACAGTTTTTGATTTTACACGAAAACTGTTTAGAGAAATTCATTTTGTTAATTCTCTAATTCCTGTCGAAAATTGTATCCGGTTACTGTGACAACAGACACCACATATTGAGCCATTGTTAACAATTTAATTACTGACAATATTTATTACTGACCCTTATCTAAATTAGAATCTATGTACTGTATTTTAATTAGTTTTAATGTAAACCAGCAACAGTAGGTAGTTCATCTCATAGTATACAATCAATAAACAACAAAATTTTTGAGGCACAACCGATTTTATCAACATTTTAGCTTAATGCAATTGATATCAACTGTACTTCACGATCGTATTGTTATGCACTGTAAATGCATTTCACTAACATCACGAATAAATAGGCAGATAGGTGCATTAAACATGCAATTTCAATCAATTCCAATGGTAAATTGAAAATCAATACATTTTATTTGATTCCATCAAATAGGTGCATTTTACAAGGCTTTTCGGTCGTATTGTCAATAAATCTATCACACTTCTATTAGAGGTAACAATTGTTCTGAAAGGATAAAAATGCACAAAACTTAACGCCGCCGATCCTTGTTGAATTCAAACTCGTTGCATTCTTAACAACTGGATGAGGATTCACAAAATGGCTAGTAATGACGTTAAGTGAACTTTTACACTTTTGAGATTCAATTTAAACGAAAGTCCTGGAAGCTAAATAATACAAATTGACAAAATTCTATCAAATGGAAAAAGTTGTGATAATATTCCAGTGAAAAATTGAAAATGCTTATCTTTTAATAGGTTTTTTCTTCTAATATCGATTTACACCTGTTATTGGTTGTTATAACCGAATTTATCAATTTTACAATTTAGGAAATTTTTAGACACCGATAGATAAGCAAAAAAAGGCTCAATCTTAACAATTTGTGTTGTTATATTATTTCGACATTTCCAAATATTTCACAAATGATAAGAATTCTGGTATTTTTTGATGAAATCCAATTAAAATACACATCCCGGAAATAGAAACCGACAATGGGAGGCGAAGATGAAAGGCAATGTAAGAGAATAGTAACGTCGGCACAAATTTCAGACAACGTTTAATCAATAGAATTAGTAATGTTGAATTGAAATCTCTAGTGGTACAGATGTACTTGACATTCAGAACTTAATCCAGTTGCATGTGAAAGATAAGATGAACTTTATAAGGGCACACCGACACAAAGACAGACAGAGAGAGAGAGAGAGAGTGTGAGTGTTAATTACAATAATTCGTCTAATTAATTTTACATAAATAGTCGTTGTGTAGAGAGACCACAGGCGAAAACAAAAAGTGGAAAAATTAATTTACGGAACTAATTAGATCGAGCTTGATTGGAATTGATTGGGGAAAAGTTAAATAAAAGAAAGTCAGATGAAAAAAAAACAGACAGACAGAACAAACCGGAAATTTTTAATAAAAACGTTAAGAAATCAAATTCCAGTGACGTATAAAGTATTTCTGGAGATTCAAGTGCTCCTCTTGAAAAATTGATTTTTCTTTTTTTGATATCAGCAATATCTGTTATCATTCTATGTATGAGAGTAAATGAAAGAATTCTACACTTTCAGAAAATGCAGCCTCAACAAAAACAATAACGAAAAGAAATTGATCTTCTTTTTTTACCAGTAATGATTAATGAAAATTTATAAGGACACTTGAGGGTTGTTCAAAGCAATTCGATAAGATCATTCCCATGAGAAGACTTTTTCAGGCCGATCATGGCTTTATTAATAATAAATACGAGTCGTTACCTTGTTGTTTGCACTTACACAAATAATAAAAAAGTATAGGTACATCTCAAATAGGTTTAGTGTCTTATCAATTTGTTATCAGAATTGATCTTTCTCGAATTTGTGATTGTAATTTACAGATTATTGTAACTATTCAGACCGATCTATATAGGGGTGACATTGAATAAAATCCACCCTATTGTCTGATTCCATTCAATTCTTGACGAAAATTAGTTGCTGAAGATTAGATCTTGATTTCGTACCACCAACAAAAAAGAAATTAATAAAGTAAAATGATAAATTGATGTCGTTTTTACTGTATCGATGTATATATTTTGAAGGGGATGTCTCCTTAATTTTTGTCGAATTATTAATCACAGTGATAAGCTATTGTCAACACAAAACAGTATATGGAAAGTGTGTATTGTTTGGGAAATTTGTGAAGAAAAACACTTGTCTAGGTTGAAATTTAAGGGAAAATGATGCATCACTGTGTGTCTTACATGCTTTTTTGCCAAGTCTCTTTTCAAATCGAATCGATTAATGCTTCGGGACGCATGATATAGTCCCTGGATTCCGTGTTATCCTTTTTGAAATACGCCGTTTACATTTATTTTTATTAACATTATTTTCAATTCATTTGATCAATTCAGTTTTTCTTGAAGACTCTCGTTTTCCTCAATTTACGTTCTTAATCATAAACATTTCCATCATGTTTATGTGGATTTTAGCCAAAATATTATTTTTCTTATCGGCAGTTTTCCAATTTGTTGTACTTCCTCTCAAAAAACTCAATACTTTTGTGAAAAATACTAGTTGGTTCAATTAAATCAAAGGCAAAAGCTTCACTGTTATCATAACAGTTTACGTACATTTAGAGTAACGTCACCAAAATTGGCCCACAATCTACTACTTTAAAGTAATGATAATGACACAAAAGAAACGTAGAAAAAGTTCTCTTTATGTTTGATTAAAATTATCTGTTACAGTTATACTTGAACAGTGAATTAAACCCAAACAAATCATACTAAGATTCAACAAATAGCCAAACATCAATCAACAGAGTTCATAAAATCAATCAACATAAGTAAATTAGCAACTCACTGATCAAATTTCCAACAACCCTATGCGGTCTGTTTATTCTCGATCTATAGTATCATTTCTATACAAGTAATGGACAACTATTTTGCAAATTATTTGCTTCAAATGTACATTAAATAGAAAAAGAGACAAATTCATTATGTATCCCCCGTGCTTTAGAAACGTACAGATACGGTCCTTTAAGTTTTCGTTTAAAATTTACCAAGCACGCTTTCAAAGACGCTACCAGGATTAAATAGAAAAAAAAAAAGATAAAAAACCATTGTGCGTAATATAGTAATTTAAGCATTTTATCGTCGCTATTCAAGATTATTACGAAAAAATTACGAACAACAACAACACGAAACAGAGAAGGGAAAAAATAAAAAACTGTGCAAAACAGGACAGAGAAAATTCATGAGATTATCGTCTTGAAATAAGAACAAAACAGGATAAAACATTAACCCAAATACAAGACTGTCTTATTTCCATATAGAATTATAAACTGAAAATGATATTCGACATGAATATGACATGGGTTACAAGTCTATAATTAAATATTTGGCTGGTTTTCGAGAAAAACTATTGTTTCTTGTTGGTTTTTTTTTAACAAAGATTTTGGGAATCTGGCAATTAGTTGAGGGTCTTTCAAAGATATAATCATAAGCCTTCAGGCTTATTGAATGACTTTTCAACAGTCAACTTGGTTAAGTTTACTTAACAAAGTAAACTTTAATAATTGGGCTTTTAATATGTATATAGTATATAGATCTACATTGAAATTTTAGCAAACTCATTCTACTTGATCGTTAAATCTATTTCAGATAATTTTAACGAAACAAGAATGATGAATCAATCATTTCGGTCCCGTTTTTATTACTGTTTTGAGTTTTTCTATTACAGTCACGTTCTAGTAATAATCGAAAAGTATTTTATCAGCAAGTAAGAAGTATAATACACACTGGAAGTGTGTATTATACGACATAAAGGACAAGAATTTATTATCCTGGTACTGATAATACGAACTGATTTATATTGGAACATAAATAAAAAGGAATTTATGTAAATTTTTTTGATTATTAAAAATTTTCGTTTGATAACAACTTGACGTAATTGAAGTTCAGGTCGTTTCATTGTTATTAAATTTTCGGAAATTTGTAAATAATTAAAAACGAAACAATAAGTTTGCTACTTCTAGAACGGGAGACATTCATCTCTCTAACAATAACATCCTTTAACGTGCCACACATTACCCTTTCTTATTCATGTTCCAACCAATTCAATAATGCTGTTTTTCCTTTTATTTTGTGTTTAAAATCTGCAAAAAAAATCACATTAAATTCCTGAAAACAAGATAGTAGAATAGTCATAGTTTAAAGTCGGTAGTAAAAATGGTGGATGCGCCGGGCGAGAACGACGTTAATTACTGAAAATTTACATTTAGACTATTTTAACAAGATTTATACAAGTAGTTCCACTAACAATAAGAACACTATCTATTACACGTAGTATTTTTATGTTTCAAGCAGAAAAACATTAAACTAGCTACAAAAACGTGATAATAATGCAAAGGTCACAAGACATGTTCCTGAAAAGAATTATTCAAAAGGAAACTGATAAAAAATGGAAAAGTTACAGCTGCAACACCGAGAAAAATCATTAGAATGCAGAGAATTTTGGGCAATATTTCAAATAATAAAGTAACCCTAAGGGTGAAGTGAAGCCAATTTTTGAATTTTAATCAAGAATTGCCTCACAAAAAAAAATTAATATTTATTTTGTTGGTAATATTTTGTCAGATTCATTATCAAGAATAGATATAATTTTCCAAAGGTTTCATTATTTTACGTTGGGAAATTTCAGGATTCTGTTCTGAAACAATAAATAAGTCGGAAAGAATTTCATAAGGATCTCTCTTGATGAGGAGTTAATCAACATTTGTCCTGCTATTGACAAGAATTTCATAAATCTCAGTCGTCCAACCAAACTGATTAAATAATATTCTAATATTTCTACTTGTATTAATATAAAAATTTTGCTAAAAAATGTGTTTTTTTTATACAAAAAATATTTTATAAGGATTCACAAGGACATATTTTAATCTTATACTTTCTGAAACCATTCTAAAAATTAAGTAAATGAAAAAGTCCCACCTACGGTTTCAATTAGGTAGACGTTTTTTTTTTTTAATTATCCAAGACTTTTCCAAAGTTCCAGTACTGATTTGAATCAAAGTGATTTCCAAGTTGGTATTTAGATTAGAATTCGTTGTATATTTAATAGGAAAATTCCTTCGAAAAATCTAATTCTATCTACGTTATAATAGGATTTTGTCCATTATCAGACAGCAAAAATACCGGATAATGGAAGAACTTCACCATCACTAATTAATCTGATTATTATCAAAATATTTTTTTTATCAACATTTCAATTCTATAGAGAGACGACATAAAATCGATCTAATGAAGATTTTTTCATGGGTATTTTATTTTGATTAAAATTCTTGACACCATAATTTCCCATATGAGCAATTAACTCGAACTGACCACTCAACAATGCGCCAGTAGACGTTTAATAAAAAATAATATTTCATTCTTGCACACAGTTTTTTTTTTCCTCAACTAACATCTTATATTATTCTTGTCGTTTATAGCTAATAAACCGACATTGATTCATTGTTTTTCGGGTGTTGACGAACAACACTTCACAAAGCTTTCAAGTCGTTAAATTTCGCATCATTTTTGTTACAGAATTGGTTTGTTGGCAACGATGCAATGATAAATCTCCGAAAAACCAGCAAGATCCAAACATAACATATATAGAATAATGGACGACACAGGTAGTAATTATACGCAGAATTTCACTACAATTCTGAGTACGTTGATATCACAAGTCAACTACAGCAATAGTAATTATAGTCAACAAAGGAACATCTCCAGTATACCTGATTACATTCCGTACAATAAACGACCGGAAACTTATTTCGTACCGGTGCTATTTTTTCTAATATTCATTGTTGGTGTGTTAGGAAATGGTACATTAGTCATTATTTTCTTAAGACATCGTGCTATGAGAAACGTGCCAAATACGTAAGTTGATCCCATTTTATCACATACCGGGTGTCCAAATCAAAATAATAGGGGAATTCACATATGCCCTTGTATTCCTACAAAAGCTCGTATTTACACGATTTCAGTAGGTGGGGGAAATAGCCATTGTATCGTATTTGAGAGTATCTTTGAGGCATGTCTTGTCAACTTTGTATTTTTAGCAGCTGTGAATAAATGCAACTGACATGCGTGCCTTTTATACGAACGCGTACAAATACAAGGCAATACGAGGGCATATGTGAATACCCTCAGTATCTGGCAATTGTAATTTGGACATTCGATATTTAGGTACTTTAGAATAGGATTTTTTGTGAAAGGGATAAGTTTCGACCTTTAATGTATTTATTTTCGGTCAACAAAAAGATTCAATTAACTAAAATGATAGAATTAACAGATTTGATTCAATTGTAGAGAAATACAATTTCGTTTCATATTTTGCACAAAATTGGGTTAATTGTAACTGACGTATTTTACATTTCTATAATATCTAAACTATAAATTTACTAATATTTGATAACCAACCTCTCAACAAACAATTTAATCTGGCAAACAGCGGAAGCTTAATCAGTATTAACTATCGTTGTTATACAATTTGTACTATTTCCATAAGGGGTTGGTGAGGGTAATATTTAAACCTTAATTTTTTTAATTTATTGTCGGGATTGTGAAAAAGCTGAAAGTTTAAAGTTGAAAGAATTAATTCAATAGAAATTAGGAAAAAAATCGCTTCCATATTCAGGATAACACCTAAATCTTTGATTCGTTTTGATTGACGTCAACAGTGCTAAGAAAAAGTGAATTAGAATTGGGGCGAACATTTATATGACATGAATGAATAATGTTGGAATTGATTCTTCTATATTTTTCGCCGCCCATCTATTCCTTTCATTTTTTTTTAATTTTCCGGATTTCTTCTTCACAGATATATTTTATCGTTAGCATTAGCTGATCTTCTAGTCATTGTAACCAGTGTACCATTCACATCGGTGATTTATACATTGGAATCGTGGCCATGGGGTGTTGCAATTTGTAAAATATCAGAAACGGCAAAGGATATATCAATTGGTGTGTCCGTTTTTACATTAACAGCACTATCCGGTGATAGATTCTTCGCAATTGTGGATCCGCTCAAGAAATTCCATGCGACAAGTAAGTAGCCAGTTTTATGTTTTATTTTTTTGAAATTTTTTAAGGGTGAAATTAGAAAATTCTGTTTAATTTGAATAGAATTAAAATTTTCATTAACTGGAAAAATTGCGGGGGAGACAGGAGATTGTTTTGTTCTTTCAATACAGTTCCAAAGTGGTAGTTAATTTTTTAAAAAAAAGTGAAGAAAAAATGACACAAAACATAATGTTTTTTTGCTCCTAAACTTTTTATAGGGCGATTAAATTCTTTATTAAGACCTTTGTATGATAAATACAAGAGTAAATCTATTTTGTTGAGCGTCTACTAGAAATAGAAGACGTTCTTCATACACTAAATCATTTTAATTATCCGTCATTTTGCAATTAAACCAGACAATATCAAATTGAAAGAGCTGATTAAATAAATTGCATAGTATCCATTATTATCGCCCTAATGTCATACACAAGACCATCTTTATCCCATGAGTATCCATTTTAATTACCATCTAGACATTTAATATTTAAATATGTCCGTTTTCCGCCTCGCTAAACTTGTTATAATAATGATACCACCATAAAAAAAATTAACATTATTCATTTACCAATTTTTTCTTCGTCTTTCAGTATTTTACTGAAAAAAAATTGCTTATTTGTTGTACAGGTGGTGGTCGAAAAGCAACCAGAATCACTCTATGTATTGCTATATCAATATGGTTATTAGCAATACTGTGCGCTATACCAGCAGCTATTGGTTCGTATTTAAAAGATTTCAAAGATGAAGATGGTAATGTACAATTTGTGGTATGTTATCCATTTCCAACACATTGGTTAAATGGGACATATCCACAAGTGATGGTCATGTCAAGATTTTTAACATTATATATTGTTCCATTAACAATAATTGGAATTTTTTATTTAAATATGGCGAATCATTTGATAGTCAGTACGAAAAATGTTCCCGGAGAAATGCAAGGAACACAAAAACAAGTATTTAACTATAGGCGACTTCGCGCATCGGATCGGGACCGAATCGACGCATTGATTTTGATTTTGATGAGACAAGTCACGCATGCGTAAAGTTTCCATGAGTATGACGTGACGGTCCCGTCGATTCGCTCCCGTTCTGGTGCGCGGAATCGTTACTATTTTAATGTTTTGTTACAGATTAAGGCGCGTAAAAAAGTAGCAATAACTGTTTTAATATTCGTATTGGTATTTGCTATTTGTTTTCTACCATCACATATGTTTATGTTATTTTTCTATTTCCATCCGAAAGCACATGATCTATATAATGCATTCTGGCATTATTTACGTATTGTTGGATTTTGTTTATGCTATTTGAATTCATGTGCGAATCCTGTTGCCCTGTATTGGGTCAGTGGTGCCTTCAGGAAACATTTCAATCGGTGAGTCAATTATTTTGCAAAATTTTCAGTCTAATCTACCGGGTGTACAACGCTATTTCAAGTCTGTATCAAGCTATAGATAGGCCGTTTTAAGAAAAACCAAACCGGCGCATGTTGTAGGCGTGTTCGATACATTTCGGCCAATGGAATTTCGATATTTGCAGCGCATGCTCGTTTCAGTCCCTCTGCGCATTCGATGGTTGGTTTTTCTTAAATCGGCCGAACTATATGATCCTATAGTTTATATTCACATGACTAATGAACGAATTAGTAATTGCCAACTTGAAGAAAGCTAGATAATTTACCGATGAATGTGTAAAATAGAGATGGCAAGATGAACTACAGTCCTGGCAGTAGTGTTATGATTTCATGCGTTTGGTCACATGACTCTAAACATAAATGGTAACAACGTTTAATGTCTACTTTGACCTGAAATAGCATTGTACGCTCGATATAACAAAACGCTTTATATATTATTGTCTGTGGACTGTCGTGCAGTTCATACATTGACGCTAACGATGAGGCTAAACTTTATTAGAAAGAGATGAGCAAATACGATATCTGAGCAATTTGTGTTATATCGTCAACGTTAACGTATAAAGTGGAAAATTACTCAATAACTAATGGCAAAGTATTTCTCGATTATTATAACTTACAAACTAGTCTACGTTCAGTTCAACTCCACCAACTCTCCTACCTCTACATATTTTATGCAGAATCTAAATAGTTTTATTGAAGTTGAAATTCTGTTGCAAAGTAACCGGCGAAAATGTACCCTTTAACCTTCCTCAATTAAGTTCTACTAGTTCATTTTAAGTTCAAGACACAAAAATAGAGAACGAAAACTAAACAAGAAATAACTTTTAGTTGATAAGCTACGTATAAAGTCTCATTATTTGTTTTTTCTATTTTCTTCATCTGTAGTAGATATATTTCTGATAGATCCTTAAAGAAACTAATTGCTTTCAAGGAGTTATCCTTCTTATTGTTTTTGTTTCTATTGGCTAATCCTTGAGTGTCCTTTGATGTCAAAGAAATCAAAACCAATTGATAAAAATATCCACACACAGTAATTGAAGTTCTCTATAAATTGAATTGATCAAACAGGCCTTGGTTGGTAATAACGGGGGTGGAAAGAATCATTTGTTTATCTTGAATGAAAATACGGAATTGATTTAAGCGTGGTCACGGTGGTGTAGATTACAAATTGGTGTGACATCATCTAAAGCAGTGCTTCTCAAACTTTCTATGTAATTTTAAATGAAATCTCGTAGCGTACCAGCATTGACCAGCGGATCACAGTTTGAGTAGCACTGTGATGTAAAAAATCAACAGTGTTTCTATATATATATACATATTTCTTTTTTCTGTTGCCGGAAACAAACATCCCTAAATTTTAATAATTCCTATGGTAACATTTAGAATACAACAGAAGTATTTTATATTTGCTAATTTGATTCTGGTTTACTTTGAAATTTAACATAAACACAGTCGGTGTGTGGATGCACGAGTGACAGAATTTCTTCCATGTTTTGAATTGCAAACGACGAACCCTTTCGTTCTAAATATAGAACGTCTATCGGGAGATATGATACAAAACCTTACAGGATCCTACAATGAGATAAGAAGCTCGTTTTATCTTATACACCGAATCCTGTTTCTCCACCCCCTCTTGTTATCAATGCTATCAAAAACTAACCAACAAAAGTTCGATCGATTTATAGATTACATAAGTATTAGAATACAGAAAGTTTCATTCGGAATAGGGATGTTCAGAATATGAGAAAAACTTCCCTTTATAACAATTGGAAATATTTCAATTTCTTTTTCTTGTTGGATAAAGTCACTATTTATATCAGTCGAGTTGTGTTGTTTTTTTATATAAACGAAGGGGTGTTGGTGGATAATCTTGGACGTAGAACTTAGTCGAGTGATAATTTATCAGACAATCTGGTCTTGGCAAGTTTGGATTATGACACACTCACAAAGCTGAAAATGTGTGTCTGGATGGTTTTTTTTTGCTATAAAGATGCGTGAAAGTTGAATCGTTGTTATTTTGTGTTTGGTTTTTCTCGATTTTCTTTTGTTTGCAGGTATTTGTTGTGCATTAAACCGAAACGTTCACGTTGCAATACTTGCCAAGGACATCAAGCAACAACAATGTCCTTGGTATCAACACGCCGCAATCAATCGGTATGTAGTAGAAAAGGTCGTAGTTTATCAATTAATAGACGTTTGGATCCGTTTACTGGACAAGAGACATCAGTTACACTATTGGGGAATGGTAATGATCATGCCTGTAGTAAAATGTAAAAAAAAAGAATTACTGTAAAACTGGTCAATATACAGGGTGTTTCACTCAATTAGTTACATCTACAGATTAGATATTCAGCAACAAACAAGAATATATGTTTTCACAAAAATGTAGATTATAACGAATGATTTTTTACCAAATTCAATAATAATTTGTATAGAATTGTATATAACCGGCTATATACAGGACGTCCCATTTAAACCAACGTACTTGTGTACATAACAACATCTATGTGTAAATGTGCAATTCCATTTCAGTGGGATAATCGGTATATTCTATTGAAGAATACTCTGTGGTCCTTTTTGTTCTGTAAAAATTGTACAAAAAAAAATATATAAAAGTTCCAAATTTATTATTTAGATTAAAAAAAATATGTTGTAATAAATGTGAAATAATAATAATAATAATAATACATAAGGGAAAATAATACACTTACGAAACAAAGCTTTTCGGAAAGAGAATTCTATTTATGTGAATATATTAGAAATAATCCTTGTATATACAGAATGGTGTCAATGAAGCCCCTGTTTTTATTTAAAATTCGATTGTTTTAGACATTTTCCAAAGTTTTCCATTCATAAATATACATGTTCATAATAATAATAATTACAAATACAAACATGATGAACCAATA
>JAZBHA010000044.1:149148-172929 GCA_037464855.1 Iselma pallidipennis
TTTTTGTTAAATTGTTTACGCAACTATAGTTTTGTAATAACGGTGTTTAATGTAAATTGTTCATGAGTCATATCCTGTAGGTATTAAGGTACCTGTGTTTTAAATTGAAGTCAGATAGATATTTGGATAGAAAACATCGCTCTGTGCCGGAAACTACAACATTTTTTTGTCCGAAAATATTTATGATTTTCGAAAAATCCTTGCATAGTTGGATAATTCAAATAATAATAGTTTAAGAAGTAGCAGCAAGGAGAAGTTATAGGCCAGTCATACGGCAGCTGTAATTACACTTTAATGTACTGTACTGAAAATAGTATATTATATAACAAGGGACTAAAGTGCATCATTTAATCCGGAGGCGTAGGTAGCTCGAGGGCAACAAACATTCGAGCGATTAAGGCACTTTAGTTCTATGCTATACTATATATGCTATTTTTTGCACTTTGTAAAAATTTGGACACTTTAGGCACTGAAACGAGGGAATAAAGCAGCCACTTTAGTCCCGAAAGTGCAAAAGAAACTCGGAGTCAGCTCCACAATTTTAAAAAACCGAAAGTAAAAGCCGTTTCGGCACATACGCCATCATCAATTATTTAAGTAAAAGGATAATTGTCCAAAAAAAAAAATGTTCAAGTGAAGCATAATAAATTAAACCATTAAATATTCAAATTTTATTAAATTTAGCCCAAAGAACCACTCGATAAATACCATCATATTGCGAAAATTAATTAAACATAATTTGAAATTTAAATAAATTTATCTGGCGGCCACATTATTTTTTGATTTAAATTTTTAATAATCTCCTCTACATTTGAGAATACGTTGAATAATAATTGTTTTTCTGGATTTACTGTACTGAAGTTTTGTAACACTCGACAGCCTAAATTGCGTTCTATAATTCAGTAATTGAATAACACAGGGTGTCAAATGGTCATCCTGCAATAAAATGATGATAAAAACTGCAATATTAGTTAAATTGCAATTTAGATCTACCGTGCGACTGAGGTATTAAACTATAAAATCGTAATTGTAATAAAATCAATGAATACTTCCATTGAAACTTAACTGATAAGCAGAAATAAACAAATATTTATATAGGAGCACAGTGGGGCTTTTTACCATTTATTCCCCCCATATGGAAGTGATATGAAATAGTGTAAAGTTGTAGAAAAATGACTGTCACAATTTTACACAAATTTGACTGATTTCTTTGTGAAATCTTCAAAAAACAGTATCATTCAGATCAAAGTCATCGTCATCTTAGCTTGGTGACGCCAGTCGGTGTTGAATATCCACGCGGACTTGAGTATTCAGTCCGTAGTCCTCGTTGACTCGCTTGCTCCGCCCAAAAAGCTCTAAATGCGACATTTACATCATTTCTCTATTCTTTAGTGTGTACGCTTATCTACTATTGGCTGAATTCTTCAATTGTAAGCGGGTGGGGACAAAGATGAGAATAAGGGTGACTTTGGTCTGAATTCCACTAAATTACTAACAATTTTTGTACGATTTCTGACGGTTTGTTGTAATTTTGCAGCTATTATGGCGCCAAATCTCCAATTTTTCACCATACTAATGTTTCTATTAAAACTACAACGATTTTCATCTGGTACTGATTTATTAGATGAATACGTTCAACATATCGATAATATTAATCGAAACTTAACATTAAATCGATATAAACGTGAAACTAATGAAAATCAATGGACACATTCAGTAATTTTAGATAATAATATTGGTAATATAATATTAAAATGGCAACCAAGACATCAAGAGATCTTATTCCGTATTGAAGCACGTACATTAGGTTATGTATCAATTGGATTTAGTCCTGATGGTGGTAAAGAAAATGCTGATATTGTCCTTGGATGGGTCGATGATCGAACATCGAAAGCATATCTTCTAGTAAGTAATTGTTGTATAATAGTATTGTAGTTGGAATTTGATTATTCTGGTTTGCATTTTTCTCCCCTTCTTCCATCCCTAAATATATTTTTTTTGAGTAGGGAATCTGTTATATACTCCAGGTGTACATGTGTATTACACGACATGTGGCAACAAAACAAAAAGGATATGTAATGGCGACAAACTGGTAGGACGTAGGCAAGGGGGGAACGAATTTAAGGACTAAAGTATGAAAGATATATTGTACGTGTGTACTTAGGGTGGTTTTATAATATATGATGAATATGGTAAGCACCAAAAGGGCAATTTGGGAATTTAAATTCTGACCAAAAAACAATAAAAAAGACAACTTCTTAGAATCGTTCTCCTCTAGTCCAATTATCTATCTTCCCACATTTCATTGTAATTGTTAAGATGAGATATAAGTCTGGCGGTTATTAAGATAATTAAGCTTCATAATAATAAAAGTAATGATAATAATAATAATGGTAATAATAATACGGGAATTTCTCATGGGTAGCTATAAGTTAATAATAGTAAAACAAACAATTCCCGTACGTTTTTTTTATTCTTTCTGAAAACCACTTCTAAACAGACGAACGATTTAGAGGTTGATTAGAATTTCTTGAAACTGTTTCACACACAAAACTAGAATATTTAATTCAAGTCATTTAGCACCTGCTTTCCATAGTTTTATTAAACACAAAGGCGGCAGATGTCCCGCCGAAAAATCATCTGCTTTCGTTCCAGACAAAAACAAATTAAAAAAAAGTTAAGATTTAATTAGACGCACAATTAACAGAATCTTTGCATTTTTATTTGAATAATTTCCAGAATAAATTCTTTACCTAATATCGAAACAGTTTGTTTGAATTCAAGTAGAAAATGAACAAACCACAATTTTTAACTTAGTTCTTATTGCATGAAATTGTTTTTTCTCGCCTCTCTGTCTCTTCTCTTTAGGATCATCATCGTTAAAATGTTGCTTTTCAAGTTCCGGATGAATAGGAAAACCGCAGATTTTGTATTGTTTCAATTTGGTTGAGTTAAACATCCGTTTTAACGAAATTTTCCATTCTATGTGTGTGTTAAATTTTCTTTTATGAACCATGAAATTTTAAAGTAGTAGGATCTTTTTTGGTTGTATAGTGTAGTGGTGGAACATGCAAGGAAATCCACCGGATTTCCTGTCGTGTGTTTAGTCGAAAGATGGGAGGAATCTGATCCTTTAAATACACACACACACCGAGAGAGAGAGAGAGAAATGGAACATAAACCACTTCTGGTGGTGGTGTAAAATATTTATTTATTTCAAACAGGGAAGAAATTAAAAATTTAATATAGTTTTGTTGAGAATTTACAATAATTATTGATTTGAAAGCGTTTGTTTCTCGAATATTTCACGTCCTAAATATCAGTAACACAGATACAAGTGGTCCACACAAAGAAAAACCACGTCGGTGTACATTTTAAAATTTAGTCGGATACTTTTGGATATTTTCGTAGGGATTCGTGTGTTTGGCTATAGTAGCGTCAATGAATAAAAGGGTAAAACTAGCACTGCCATCTGTAAGTTCTCCAGTCGCGAATCCCTACCCCCACTCAAAGTTCGTCTTAATTTGGCCCAGTAATATACATCTTTCAATAAATCTTATTTCTTGTCTTGTAAATGACTTTTTATCTAATTTTTTCATCCAGCTTGACAACTCAACTAAATATAATTGATTAAATCAACGTCTCATCAACTTCTGCATACGCACAAGTTATATTATCGTATAATTAAGATTTCCTGTTTACTAAAAGCCATAATTAATAACGTATAGATCCACAATCTATCATGAGGGACAAAGTAAACTTAGTATTGATTCTATTTTAACAACTAACCGTATCGGTCTTGGCTCTGTGTCGAGGAGACTTTTTCAAAAAAAAATCATCAGTTACATTGTAATTTCTGTATTTTTTCGGGAATTATTGAATGTGCAACCAGGTTCGTATAAAATAATACGTCTGTTGTTTACAAATTGTTGAATTATGCAAATTTTAGAATTCGTCGGAATGGTGTTCGTTAAAAGAAGAAGAAGAGAAAATTTTAATAATTTTGCAAGAAAAAATGATTTCGTTAGTTGTTCAATTAAAATCCTTTTTTCCATTCGTTTCTATTTTGTATGCTCATCTTCATGCTTCATTTAACTTGTTTAAGATGATCTTCTTTTTATGGTCTGTGAAGATTCCAATTGTACGTTTTTTTAAACTTATTTCCTGTGTTGTTTGTATTTGTAACAATAGTTTCTGATGAAGTTTCCTGTAATTTCAGGTAATTCTTGCTCGGTACATTTCTTTTCCTAGCCTGTTTATAGACTATTTCTAGGAGCCTTTTTATTCGCTAGAGGCTTCTATTTTCCGACAGAGCACCAAAATTAAGAAATTTCAGCAGCATTTCATGATACAACACCTGCTTTTATGCAAATACGGATATACCCCTTCCTTATATCGGAAATATTTTCCATAAATTCTCAATAAAAATTGCAGCTAATATCGATATAACGTACCGTCTACACGTTTATTACACATTATTCTCGTAGAGTCTGTTACCCGAAAAAAAAAAGATTGATGATCTACCTCTGTCACCATTAACAGATTCATTTGACAACTCCAACAATCAATCTTACATATAAATTTCAGTTTCAGCTGGTATTGACAAGCCATATTGTATCAAATTTGTATCAGGAAAAAACAACAAAATCGAACAGTATCGGACTAGCTAATTTTTCTTCTATAGTTGCATTAATTTTTAACAGCCCCATCAAAGGGGACGCCACTATTAGTTTTGATTCATATGTCACACTCCGATCTCAGAGACGGTAATAGCTATCGATGAAAGGTTTTTAGATCTAGACGATTGAAGACTTGCAATGGTTATCAAATTGCCTAAACGGCATTAGTGATAAATGCAAATTTTAAAATTCTTATAATTTATGAGGGTCGCTTGAATTTGTGTAAAACATAAACCCAGATTCGTTATTATGATCTTTATACAATAAAAAAACAAAAAAAGAAACAGGGACTCCACCATCCGTTTCACTGTTCCATTTCCTGTTTTTCTCTTCTAACATCCGGCCAAATGTATAGCCGTTGAAGACAGTTTTTTTAACCTTTCCCTCTTTACCGTTTCAAAAATAATAATAACAACCACCACCATAATAAACTTGATTTTAATCATTTCTTTTATTATCTTTATCATCATCTCTATTTAAGGATTGTCACGGAGTGCCAGCTAGTCAAGGAAGTGTTCCAGTCAAAGATATCACTGATAATTATACATTAATGAAAGGCTTCCAAAATGGTACGCATACAATTTTAGAATTTCGACGTGTTTTAGATACATGTGATCCAGACGACTATATCCTAACGGTAAGTTAAACAATAATAATAATAATAAATTGAAATATTTACCAAACAAATGTTGTACCTACAGGGTGATACGGTTGTAGTAATTTGGGCATATCACGAATCAGATCCGATTTTGGGCGCCGAAATGATTTATCATGGTGATAAGAGGGGTGGTCAAAGTTTACATTTATTAGGACCACCACCAGTACCGAAAATAATCGGCAACAGTGTCCGACAATGGGATATTACATTGAAAAATGTGAGTATAGTTACATTGTCTCGATTTAACGGACTTTGATAAAGGGTTTCCATTACCACACCCTTTAATGCTAATGAAAAGCTGCTGAACTTGAGGGCCCGACATATATTTTGCCCAGTGGGCGAATCCGTTAAATCGAGGTTTTTTGTGTTTTTAGTACTTTAATTTTCCAAATTTTCAGTTTGAGATCGTCAACAATATGAATACAATCTACTGGTGTAAAATCTTCAAAGCACCCATACTGAATCAAAAACATCATATAATCGGATATGAGCCGTTAATCGGTCCGAATCACACTCAATTCGTTCACCATATGATCCTGCATGAATGTGAGTTGGACGTAAATGAAGATTTTACCAAATGGGATCAATATTCTAAAGATAATGGTCGATTATGTTATGGTCCCAGTGTATTTACTGATTGGGAGAAATGTTTAACACCATTGGTAGCATGGGCAATTGGTTCAAAAGGTGAAAATTTCCCAAAACATGTTGGTCTACCATTATCATCGAAAAAAAATTCCTACTATATGTTAGAAGTACATTTTGATAATCCATCAATGAAACAAATCCAAGATACGAGTGGTTTACGTTTATTTTATACAAATGAATTACGAGAGAATGATGGTGGTATTTTAACAACTGGTATTGCCTTATCAACGTTACATTTAATACCACCGTATCAGAAAGAATATAAGACTGCCGGCTATTGTAGTACGAGTTGTACGAAGACAATATTCCCAAAGGATGGTATTAAAGTGGTATCAGTGATGTTACATTCACATCTAGCTGGAAGGAAGATGAAATTACGCCATATACGGAGTGGTAAAGAACTCCAACCATTAGCACAAGACGATCATTATGATTTTAATTATCAACAATCTAGAAGTTTATTACAAGACACGACAATTCTACCAGGTGATGGTTTAATAACGGAATGTACATATTCGACATTGAAACGTAATAGACCAACACTGGGTGGGTATTCGACGAAAGAAGAAATGTGTTTAGCTTTCGTATTGCATTATCCACGTACTGAATTAGCCGGTTGTTATTCCATGTCACCAATCAAATACTTCTTTGAAACATTGGGAGTTAAAGAGTTTTATGGAAAAACGATGGCGGAAATTGAAAAAATCTTCCTACACGGAGAGTAAGTGCAAACATACTGGTGGCACATCGAATTCTCCCCCCATAAATACAATTTTATAGTTCATCTTTCTATATGTTCGTCTACTTTGATTGTTTTGTGGGCGGGAGGGAGAATTCGATAGGACACCCGATATTATAAAATATGGAAATCCTAAAAATATCTATAATTTATTCCAGAACTGATAATCCGGTATCACCCTCAACACCAACAAAACCGATATTGTTCACTTATCAGCCAGGTGATGAAATGTCACCGGAAGCAAATCGACGTGCTATTGATGCGATAAAAAATGCTAAAGGTTATACGATTGAAGGTGAAAATATTGAAAGTAAAACAATGTTTGATAAATTAATTATTAAAGAACCAGCGGAATTTCGTAATAAAAGTTTCATGACACATTTACAAAATATACCGTACAATGAAACATTATTGACACGTAAAATGGAAGAATATTTTTATACTGGATTGCATTTAACGTTTTGCCGAAAACGGGACGATACTCTAATTATGGTAAAAATTTCTTCACTTTTAAAGACTCAGCGCACTACAACGGCACCGTCGCGGACTCCCATAAGAGAATCAATTTATTATCTTTTCAGAGACAGATTGGACGTGGCGGTCCCGCCGTAGTGCGCTATACCCTTTAATCAATACATTTTATTAATACCTAATAAAAGAAGAATTATCAAGCTTTTGGACAAATTTATTATATCATCATTTTAAGTTGATTTCAGCCCACGTTTCGCCGCCTAATTGGTCGGCTTCTTCAGGCCTACAAATAATACAATAGTTGCCCAAAAGCCTGATAATTCTTCTTTTATTATACAGTCATGATGGACGTTAAATGATTCAATAACTTTTTTTGTTTTTAGAAGGAGAGTATTGTCCAATTCCCAAATTTCACGACATACTCCGATCGTGAGAATCAAATTTTGTGTAGTTATCGTTTGAAAAGGGCCAGATCTCAAGCCAGGACACTACAAATCCCGTTTCTAACAACACTGATAATGTTGATTTTACCAAAAATACATGTAAATATTGAATTTTTCGTTTAGTAGAACGAAAACAATGTACATATCGAATGCACCAAATATTTATGATCTAGTTTTTTAATTAAAAAAAAATGCTGTGAGTTTAATTTAAGAATATTTCTACTGAGCATTTGTACTTTAATAAAGGTTTTTTTCTTTTTTCGCCAAGAAACAGATACTTGAACTTTATTTATTTTAACCGAAAAAAAAACCTGTGTTCTTGGCACAGTGGTCCAAGTACAAAATTCTATTTCAGTAGTGAAGGGTGAAAATTACAAATTTCAAATCCCAACAATGAGAGACCTTCTATTACCGTTGTCCGTTACTAATAATCAAATTTAGCAAAAGTTCAAATAAAAGCCAGATGTTGCAAACAATCTCTTGTTTGTTCCTACTTACACTATGATTCAATCAGTTCTTTTAGTTAAAACAAAATTTTTTCTTCCGCTAAAAATACAATTTTCATTGAATTTCCTTGAATTATTACGTCAATTTGTATTTTTTCAGCGACGAAAAGTTTTGATCTCTTGTTAGGTTTTTCGTTTGAAAAAAAAATTGTTAGCTCGATGTTTCCGTGAAACTTCCGTATTTTTAATGAAAACCGATTGCAACAGACTTTAAAGTTTTTTATTTACACAATATAATATACCTACTTACGTATAGCACGCCTATACATAACGGTTTATTTTTGGTATTATATGAAGCAGAGGCGTATTATTAGAATTATATTCTACTGAAAAACGATATACCTACGTAAAACTTTTATTACTGCAACATTTTCTCAAAGTTTTTGTAATTTTCCATCATCATTTCTTACAATTAACAACAAAAAAGCAAGAACGTCAGAAATTTGCGCGGCGTATACGCTAACGCTAACGTTAACGATACGTATATTAGAAAAAAAGAATGATTTGTGCAAATCGTTTTATTTAACGTTACGCATTTTGACAATAGTGAGTTCTTGCAATTTACATGTAATCACTAAAGGTAACGTTAAATCCTCATAATACTAACTGGATTTAGCGGTAACGTTAGTATATTATATCGTTAACGTTTTTTAAAATTGCTGATTTACTTTAGTACCCGCCTAGACCCTATTTGTTTCCCTTAGTTCTTATTGTTAGTGTCTTGGTTAATTAATTATCCGGACTTTTGGGGTTTTAACAAGATTAACGAACAGCCCTTATACAAACACCCTTGTGTCATTCCCTACACACGCTGAAACAGTCTCAAGAGACTGCGATAATTTTTTGAAATATTTAGTGGTGCACTTATTTTATTTAAACTATGCTTGAGGGCGTCCCTAATTTCAAATACCCCTATGCACCTGTTTGGTAGAGTTACAATTAGTGCCTCGAGCCGGCCCTGGCTTCTAGTATTTTCTATCTTTTTTAATATTTCCTACAACAATAACTATAAAAATCACTTCAATTCAAAACCCGAAATTTAAAAATCGTTAATCCGCCCCTGGCTCTATTTCCCATTTCAACAGCTCATCTATAACACATTTTCTTAAATCAATAGTACGTATAATTGCGCATGCGTTCAATTTCTTATAAATACACAGACAACAGGAATTCGATTTGCAAAATTCTATAGAGTGTGTTCTGTATAGAGTTTGTCTTGTCTTGTTTGTAATAAATTGTGGCATATTTTTGTCAATTTTTCACATAAAGTCTGTTAGAAAATGAAAAACTTGCAGTGTTCTGAGTGTAAATTTGGTTACAAAATCTTAAATTTGTGGTTTGAAGTTGAATAGGTAATTGAATTTTATTTGAAATACATGCAGAAAATTTACCAATAGTAAGGTTAGGGGTGGTCAAAATCGCATTATTTTATACCCTCAATAAAAAATACAACAAATACAATAAACATATTTAATTAGATGCAGCAAGGTTATCAAAAAAGAAAGTTGAACCCTATTTAAAACGCTGATTTTTAAACGAGAACTTGAGAAGAAAGTGATTCACCGTTAATCGTCATTTTATTTATAGAATCCGATTGAACAAAAAATAGACAGACAGTTAAAAAAAAAACTATACGATGTTAATATACTCGAAACAATGCAAATTTATTGAATTAGAATTCTACGAAATCATATCTATCTATCCATCAAAGTGATTTGTAGAATTTTAATAAAATTTTGTACGCCTAAGGTGGTTTAGTGGTCACCCCTGTCCGGTGTAAGATCCGGTCAAATACTTTGACAACAGGGCCGGACTCGCCTTCTTTTTCTTTTTTTTTTTTGTTTTGTTATTATAAACAAAAAAGAAACGTCAGATGTCAATGTCAACAAGGATATTGATCCAGTGATTTAAATATATCGGAACGTGCCTCAATTTAGAATTAATTTATTAAATTGGATCAATACTCAAATAAATAATAAAACAAAAAAAAACAACAAAAACAATTGACCCATAGTTTATTAATAATTATCCACGTATTTATCTTTTGTTTGGTATTGAACTTTCTTTTATTTTTATATTGTTTTTGTTTCCCTCCCCCACTGTTGTTGTTGTTGTTTTAACAGGACTGGCACTAGAGTATTTGACGCCCCCATACAAAGTTTCATTAAGTGTCACATCCCCTACTTAACTACGTTATAGTTTTCTTGTTTATTGTTAGACACCTCTCATATTTTGGTGCCCCTAAATATAAAATATTACACCGGTCCTGATTAGAATATTCAAAATACATATTTACTTATCAACTTTCACTAGAAGAGAAATTTGCGAATTTTTATTGTTTAAACATTATTGTTTGATATAATTGAAACGTTTAATGAAGGTTAAAACTTTATACTTTCATTTATTGCACAATTCCAATTCAAAGGTTATAATTATCTAACCAAAAATTAAAAAGGAAACACTAGATTTTATGTATGATTGGTTGCCTGAGTTCTAATGGATTTCAATATTACCGCCATTACCGTTAGAAAGTTTACACAATTCAACGTTTAACGTTAACGTTAGCGTTGTTAATGTTTAGAAATAAAAGGTACACTTGCGTGCTTTTTGGGGCCTGTGTAAATCGGACTGCCGAGGATGGTCTCCACTAGACCAGAATCTACCGATCCTTCCTACTCTAAAGAGAGAGAAAGCCTGACTCACACGAACAAAAATACTTGTACACCCAATCCTCGACTTATACGAGACTCGATTTCTACGATTGAGGTTATACATGGTGGCAAACATTTCGACTTATACGATTTACCCATACAAATGATGCGCAGTTTTCCGCAGAAATCTTGGTGATTTCACAACAAAATGCACATGACGGATAAAATTTGCACCAGTGCAAACGTAGAGCAAATTATCTGTCAAATTGACAGTTGAGTTGAACAAGTAATTTCGTAGAGATTTGCTACAATTTGTTACTATTTTGCTTTGAAATTAATCTTTTTTGGAAGCAAACATTTGTCTGGACTAATAATTTGTTGAAATATGCCTCATTCTCTTGAAATGGTCAAGTTTTGGCGCTCTCCGGCATTTGCAACAATTGTTATGAATTTGACAGGCATCATGACGTTACCATGGAAACTGCTACTCTTGACTTATACGATTTTCAACTTCTACGGTACGAAATACTCGTATAAGTCGAGGTTTGGGTGTATTTCTTATCCAAGAGACGTTCTCTTTTCTATGCACGTAAGTGTACACCTAGTAATATTTCATACTTTGTGACCAAATGGATCAACGGATACCCCACTGCTTTGGTGAAATACAACGTGAAAAAATATCCGAGTATTGAACCAAATTCTCCTTCTGATCGATTATACTTCTGACGTATAGAGGGTGCTGTTTGTACAAACCTACCATAACCGTCACATTCGACCAAAGTATAGGGGGGTACACATTGACCCATTGAGTTTTATAAAAACAATTTATCAGGGGTGGGCAAAAAACAGGAACATTATCAGTATCAGTTTTATAATAATAGTAAGAACAAGGAAATAATAATAATAATAATAATAATTGTAATTGCATATTTCGTTAATATTAAATAGATAGATAAATATTTGATAAATTATTATTATCAATTGATTTATATGGGGGGATTAATATAAAAAGAAGAAAAAACACCATTTATAAACCGCACGTTTTTATTAACGTAGTCTTTCTGTTGTCTGGATTTTAGAATTTAGCCAGAAAGTCTGATAAGAATTTGGTGGGATTAATAAACAACAGTATATCACACACAAAATAATAATAATAATAAATACGAATTAGAGAAAAAAATACCAAAAAAAAAGAGATAAAAATCATCAGAATGGGAAAATCAGAAATTGTACCGATGCCAATCGATCGACAAGGTAGTAGTTTTTATGCTGCCTGTAAAGGTATTTTTAAAATGCATGAAGATCTTGATGAAAATGATGAAGAGGAAATAGATCAAGGAATACCAGAAGATATGGAAATTTTTGTACATCAAGTAGCTGGACATGTTAATGATGGAAAATCAATTGGTAAGAATTTCTCTTATCTATACAATAATATTTTGATAATTTTATGGATAATTCTTTTATTGTAGGTTTAATAAAACATGCTGGAACTATTCTAAAACCGATAACGAATGAGAAATGTGGCCAACGTGAAATTAATTTCTATGAAGAATTGAAAAAATTCAATAACACCACCACCATCACCAATCCAGATTTACTAGATATAAAAGAATTCCTACCGAAATATTTCGGTACAATAACGATTCCAATAAAAGAGAGGAATATTAATTGTATTGTATTGGAGGATTTGACGAAATATTTTAAAGAACCATGTATAATGGATGTGAAAATTGGACGACGTACATGGGATCCAGAAGCCAGTTACGATAAAATCGTTAAAGAAGAAACTAAATATCAAGATTGTAAACGTGATCTAGCATTTTGTATACCAGGTTTTCAAGTTTACGATATCCAAACAAATCAATTACAACGTTTCAATAAAGATTATGGTAAAAAATTGAATAAAAACACCATACAACAAACATTGAAGATATTTTTAAATGGTAATAATCGGACCATATGTCGTAGTTTAATTGTACAGTTTTTAGCAAATTTATGGCGNATACAATTATGGGCACGTCATCAAAATTATTATCATCTATATTCATCATCATTATTATTTGTTTATGATGCACGTAGATTACGTGAATTGATTAATGATGATAATAATTTAAAGACTGATATAGTACCGAAATTGAAATTACAACGAACAACAAGTTTATATCGTCCATTAAGTTTGGCTGTGTTAAATAATAATGAGAAAATATCGACTGGTTTTAGTGGACAATTAACAACAGATGGACCAATATTGAAAACTACAAGAGCCAAAATTAAAGATTTCGATTTAATTAATAATTGCAATGGTTTTAATAATAATAATAATAAAAATGTATGGCAAAAATCAATACGAATATTGAAACGGACACATTCATTTCAAAATGATTATGATAAAGATATGCAAAATAAAAAACAAGATTATACCTATTTATTGGATGAATTATGTATGGAACAGAAGACAGAATTATGGGCATATGTTAAAATGATTGATTTTGCACATGCTTATCATAGTGAACATCATGAAATTGATAAGAATTATTTAGAAGGTATTGATAATTTGGTGAAGTTATTTGAAGAGTTTCTAGTCGAAAGTGAATAATTTACATAAAAAAAAAACAACATCACTTATCTAGTTTAAAATCTTTGATATTTTTCTCTCTTCTATTGGAATAGATTATTAGAGACAACAGTATTTTTATTAATAATAGAGTTTTTGTATCAAATTTTGTACTGGCCATGGATTTTCATAATAAATAAATAAACAAATAATGGTTTGTTTTAAATAAATTTAACGGTACCCATACACGCTGCGGCTTGCCGGAAGAACTGACACCATCCAGCAAGTCTGCAACGTTTTATAGCTAAAGTTGTAGTGTATAGTCTGTCGATCAATTGTAAATAAATTGTTGGCAAGAAGTTTCTACCTGCGGAACAGATGACGACTCTTTCTCTGATTTACTACTTTACCAATGTTTATTTGTTAATACAGTGTACATATAGTCCGGCCGTTTTAAGAAAAACCAACCATCGAATACGCAGAGGGACTGAAAAGAGCCCACGCTGCAAATATCGAAATTCCATTGGCCGAAATGTATCGAACACGCCTACAACACGTGCCAGTTTGGTTTTCCTTAAAACGGCCGGACTATACCATTGTCAAGATATCCACAAAATATAAATTTACAACCTGGAAGTCAAATTCTAAAAATTTTCGATAGACTATACTGCGCTACCGACTTTCGACTAAGCCTAGTGAGCCAACCATCCATGCGACGACTTGTCCGCAATCCTTTCGACAAGTCGAAGCGTGTATGGCCACTGTAAAACGGAATTCGATTCATTTCAATAAATTTAACGGTACCCATACACCGTCCGGGAAATCTACAACCTTTACGTATCAGACCTGCCTCGATTTAGTTGTTACAAACGTCGAACTTGGACAAATAAAACTGGAACTCAACCGAGCCACCATACATGCTCCGACTTGTCTGCAATGCTTCCGACAAATCGCAGCGTCTATGGTCACTCTAAGACTGAATTCACTATTTAAAGATCAAGGAAATCAAGGATATTTGTGGATGGTGGATGTTCAAGGATAATTATAAGCCATTTCGGGATTTTTTTACAAATTTTTATTATCCCATTACATATAAACTATACTATTATTTTTTTTCTTTCATATAAAAATCTCATATTTTTATTATTCATTAATTTACAAAAAAAAATCGATTTTTTTATTAGCTGTGTGTGGTGTAAATTACAATCAAAATTTTTTTGTAAATTCGATTGAAAGAGAACAGAGAAAAAAAATTGAATTAAAACATTACTATACACAAATATCTATGATTTAACAAAAATAAAAAGCAATAAGAATCAATTATTGGCAGTTTGTTCTATTATTATAATCGTTATTATTATTATTATTATTATTGTTGTTGTTGTTTTACGAACAAAATGCAAAATATTTATTTGAGATCTTACCTTATAAATCACGTTGTAAGTTTCGTGTTTGTGTCCAAAGTATAAACTAGAAATTTCATTCAAATTGACCAAAAACAATGTTAATTAGTTGAACGGGTTTTCTCCGATTTCCATATTCTTATTCGTTCTTTTAAGTCATTTACTGTACAAAAAAAAAAGGATTAAACTAACAGAAATACCAATAAATCAGTTTGATTCAAACCTGGTTGTAGCATGTCTTCAGTTAATGGTTGTCGATTGAATGGATCTGTATTACTATTTAATAAATGTCGCATAATCACAGAACGATCCATTACTTGTCCACTAGGTAATAATACCGGATCAGTCATTAATGTATCCATTAATGGATCTTTAAATTCATCTGGTGCATCAGACATCCAATCATCACTCTTTTGATTATTTATTGATATTTGATTAGCTTTATCAGCTAAGATTTTGAAACGTTCAATTTCGGCGAATGTTTTAATTGCACTACGTTCTAAACGAACAGCAGCATCGTCAAATAATTCCTTACGAAAAGATCTCTGCAATTAATCAGTCAATTAATTAAACAATAATAATAATAATAAGGTGATAGGTAATGATAGCAGGTTGCAGGATAGTCATTATTATAGAACTAAGTGCCTACGTTTCGCGTCCAAATTTGGCGCTTCTTCAGGGCTTACTATCCTGAAACCTGCTATTATCATAATAATAATATTAATTGGACTGGTAGTACCTCATCGCCTGCGAGAGCAGCAGCAAACTCTTCACAATCCAAATGTAAATAAATATCAACTAATTGACTTAATAATTTCCTAGGATCCCAGCCGTACTTTTCCGGATTTTGTACTTTTAAATTTTTACATTTCGGTCCGCATAATTGTTGTAAATTAAAATTTAACATTGATGCTAAACGATCAACTAATTCCGGTCGTAAAAATGGTTCTTTAATATCAACAGTTAAATAATGAAACATATCAACAGTTTCACGTGCTAATGTTAAATATGAACGACATTGACGTTCATCACCATTTAATTGTCGCATTCTAGATTGTTGTTGTTCTGAATTTAATTTTGTCCATTTATCAACATCATGTATTAATTCTTGTACTTCATGGATACGTTTTAAACTTTCTAATGATTCATCCAATAGAAATGTTGTATCATTCATTAACATATTAATAAATTTAACAAATTGTTTACCACTTTTTGATTCATTAATTAATGCTTGTCGATGTACTGGTGAATTCCACATACCTTTTATTATTAAACTAATATGATAACGTATTGAGAATTTATCGTAAAATTCTGAACTTGAACCAGTTGTTTCAACATCTGTATAAAATTTCATTAATGCACTTGGTAAGAGATTCTGTGAGATTTCATGTGACATAAAACGATTATATAAAATTTCACATTGTGGTTGGATAGCTGGCAATATAACAAATACAACTTCAACTAATTTTGCAACTAAATAGGGATTTTTTATCATATTTGATGAACATATTGTTACTAGAAGCCATGTAATTAATGAATCTTCCATATTTTCCGCAATAATAGCCGGGAAATATCTACAATTTTCAATCATTATAACCATTTTCTTGTCTTGGTTTCTATTGTGGAACTTACGGTAATGCGAATAGGAGAAATTCAGCAATATCCTCGACATACCATTCTGGTAAAGCTGAGAAAATCTCAGAACTGGTTGATGGTAATGGTAATGTCGGTATTGGACTACCAGGTGGTGTTTTTGTCATTAAACTTAACAGGAATTGGGCAACTGATGTATAAAAAATTAATGAACGTCTCATTAGATTCTTATCAATTAATCCAGCATCAGCACATGCTTTTGATCTAGAAAACAATTCATTAGTATTAACTCTATTCTAAATACAAGTAGACTTTCCAAATAACAGCACTCCGTCGAGGAATTGATGCCGATATTTCGATTTTTCAGTTATTTGCCATCTACACGCTCCACCACTTCCTGATGGGGATACTTGAGTAAACGTGGTTTTCTGGAGTACATTACTCCAACCAGCTGGCGTACAGAAAGTCCAATTTGCCCATGTATCCACATCAGACAGTTGGAGTACATAGACGGCAGTTTAGACACAAGTATTGTGTTTTTTTCGGCCGGCCCAGTATAAGAACATGCATCTGTGCACCTGCCAGTACAGTCAAAAAACAGTGCATATGCACTAATAAGGTTTTATTTGTACTGACAAGGGTGTTCTGGAGTACATTACTCCAACCAGATGGCGTACAGAAAGTCCAATTTGCCCATGTATCCACATCAGACAGTTGGAGTACATAGACGGCAGTTTAGACACAAGTATTGTGTTTTTTTCGGCCGGCCCAGTATAAGGAGAACATGCATCTGTGCACCTGCCAGTACAGTCAAAAAACAGTGCATATGCACTAATAAGGTTTTATTTGTACTGACAAGGGTGTGGTACACAGATAGGTGCCGTTAGTTCGAATTGTCAATATTTAGGATGCCGATATTTTGAAAGTCTACTGTAGTTTTTTTTTTGTGGTAAATACTTTTTCAATTTTTTCAACTGTTGACGCCATCGTTTAATAAATTGTTTATTTCTATTTGCAAATGGTGTATTTTTCCATTGTGTTTCAGCAGCAACAGTTTCATCGACTAACTTTTGTAAGTCACGTATAGCCCGTAAACGACGTTGATATTTCTGTAAAGCTGGCAATAATGATAAATGATGGCAGTGTAATGTTAAGAACCAACATATTGTCGAAAAATTAGGTGTCTGGAATTGGTGTACATTCTCTAAAAAAACAACAAGAAAGAAGATTAACAAATTTTGTAAAAAAAAACACCCTCAAACTCACCTAAACTTTCTAACCAATTGGCAACGTCTTGTGATGTAAATTTCAGTCTAGTATCATTCTTGATACAGATCAGACTTTCAGGATGGAATGGATACATAAAATCAACTTTATCTAATTTAATTTTCAACGATAACATCTGTAAAACACTCAACAAATTCAACATAAATCCATCACCGGCTAATGACCGTTCTTCAATTTGTAATTGTGATCGTTTCTCATTATATTTCAATAATTTCGCTAAATAATTCAAACATGCATCACGACTATCTGTATTCGCTAATATATGATGAAAGATACGATGTTGTTGATTACGGATATTTTCTAATTCTAATTGTAATGTATCATTTAAAACTTTAATACCACTTGAATTACCAGAAAAGAATTTCTCAGCAACTTTCGGTTCATCTTCAGCAAATACTGATACTGATAGAAATGGTCCTAAATATGTTGTCCGGGTAATTTCACGTCCTTGTGCTGGTGTACATGGTTCAATCATAAATTGTACTTGTCTTGTTATTAATGTACATATCGGTCGTGAACCACAACGTATATCAACTAAATCAAATAATGTTTGTAATGGTAAACGATGTTCATCATCAACAATACTAGCTTGTTGCATCATACGAAATAAACCTTGTAATAATGGATTAAATACTGATGAGAATAATTTTAGATTTGTATGTGTTCGTGTTACTAATTCAGTTAGAAAACCACGTGGTAATGTTGATTGTAATATTGATGTTAATAATGGTGATCGTCCAAAACGATATAATTCATCATTTGGTATTATATAACCATTCAATAATATTGTTGTATAATGGATTAATTGAGCACGTATTTCAATTAATATATCACTTAATGGTGGAATGCTTGATCGTTTTGGATGATTCCGTTCTTCTAAACTAACACGATTGTAACAATCCATTAGATAATTTAATGCTATACGTAATGGACCATCATCAAAACCATCATCATCCACACGTTTCAATTGTAGAGTAGTTGTTGATGATGATTGTAATGGACAACTATGACTCGGACTAGGACTTGGACTTAGTGAGTTGATACTACTCGTATCACCACCTGTATCAGTTGTTGTTGTTACCATTGTCGTTGCAATTGGTAATAAATCTTTAAATGGATTACTACCTTTTGATATCAATACCAATACTTCCATGATAACATTTGATATTAGATCACGTGATGTATTCGAATTGATTTTGTTATTCATTTCCATTGTTTGTGGTAAATAAATACGTGTATCTGTTGATTTATCAAATGTGGAATGCAATATACGTAATATAGTTGTTTGTAATTGTTCTTCAGTAATTTCAGTTAAGGAAGACGATGTTCGTTGTCGTGGTGTTGTTATATCTTTTCTTTGATCAGATTCATCAACTTCCATATTTTCAAATCCTGAATCAATATCTGTATTACCACCACCGATCTTATCAGCACAACCACTAACTTCATCAACTTCCATATGTATAGAACTTGTTTCGGAATCGCTACGTTGTGGTGGTGGTGCTCTAGTACGTCCTTTAGAACTTGATGGTATATTGATATCGATTGGTTTACTAGGTATTTGGAAAACACCATCATCTTTCGATTGTTGTTGTTGTTCATAATTATTATCATCATTATTATTTGCTTTATTCTGTTGTTGTTGTTGTTGATAACATTTCTCGTCATTGAATATTGGTGGACTTTGATTACGATTTGTATTGATCGGTGATTGTGATATGGGTGTTATGGGTGGTGAGATGGAGTTCGATGGTGAGGCCCCATTGTCCATTGCTGCCAGACGAGCTAATCGTCGACGACGCATCTAGAAGAATCACAACAAATAAAACAATTTTAAGGTTATATCAAGAAAGAAAAACATCAAATGGCATTGATTATTATAGGTTATAAAAAACAAATGAATCCTTCGAATCGATCATGGCCTACTATAATACGACAATGAATTGTCGAAATTACAACAAAGAAATGTGTCGCAATTACAAAAAAAAAACGTATTTTCTCTTGATTTATAAATAAATTGACAAAAAGATTGTATTGTTGACGATAAAACAAGCAAAAAAAAATTAATAAAACTCACCTCTTCTTGAGATAATTCACTCATTATTTTTGGGTTTTTTTTGAGGACTTATTTCGTAAAATTTCCACGTTATTTAAATAGAAAAACAGCCAAATAAACACGTACGAACACGTTGAATTTCAATGATGACAATGTGAATTTTATTATTTGACTTGACTTGGGAAAAAAAACGGAGAAAAGTCAATCACCCTCCAACTCACAACAGCTGAGTCTAGTGAATGACATTAGAATTGTCTATTACCAATTGACAACGAAACAAAAACGATCACAGTCTAATCGAAACAGCTCAATAACATTACAATATAGTTATCTCATTTCAACATATGTATTGTTCGATGATTGTATCTTTATTGTGGGAAATAATTGAAGGTTATGCGCGCGCATTTTATTTTCATAAATTTGATTGGACAGACAAGAAACAAAAGAAATTTTGAGCTAAATTTAAAATTTTTGTTCACACGAAACCCACAAAAAACTTGACGGTCAATGTTTCTGTGTTAATTCCGAGTTATTTTGGTCGACTATTTTTGATTTTTCTCCGTATTCGTTAGTATTTTTAATAACAGGAAGATTTCCATTTAGAAAAATAGATAAAATCGGGAAAACACCCTAAATTTAGGCAACACATTAAACACGAATTGGCACGAAATTTGAATTTTTTTTGGAAAAATTTTGACAAAAATCCACAAATTTTCAAGAATTTTAATGATACTGCGAAATTAACAGTAATGAGTTGAGTTTTCGGCTTCAATGTTTTCTTTTTATTTTTAATTTTTGGTGGAAACGTTGCAGCTTCGACGTAAATGAAATCTATTTTTAAAACCACAAGTTTCTCTCTGATTTTGCGTTTCAAACCACAATCACACAAACTATAAACAAAAACAATTTATATTTATTACAAAAAATTAAATATTTACAATATTTACATCAATATTTATTTGGTAATTTCTTTAAATCTCGATTGATGTTCTTCAAGTTCATCATTTAATGATTTTGCGAGTAATTGTGGTGTAGGGATGACTTTTAGAAAATCCCCAATTAGTTTTTGGGGGTGTTTTCCACCCCCATACGCCAAACACTCCCTACGATATTTCTCACCTTGTATCCGACTCAATGGATCTTGTTTAAAATACATTTGCCATATTAAATGTGCCAATGCTCGTGAAACTAAATACGAATAATACTTGGCCCCATAACCAACTAAATGACTAAATCTCAATTGCCATGCTGTATTCTCAATATACGGTAAACCGTAATATTTCTGTTGGGTATCAGCAAGAACTTGTGTTGTTGTACCATTCAATGGATGTTTACCATGATAGATTTGATCTAGTGCTGCATAAAATACTTGTAATTGTGTTTCACTCGATGTAAACATTTGTTTTGAAGCACATAAACGATTCAACATATTATCAGAGATGGATTCTTTCGTTTGAAAATGTTTAGCGAATAACTTTAATACTCTTGGATCCGATGCAAAATATTCCATTAGAATTGATGGAACTTCAGCAAAATCCGTACTACATCGAGTACCTGATATATGTTGATAATGGGTACGTGCTAACATTGAATGCATAGCATGTCCCATTTCATGGAATAAATTATCAACCATATTTGGTGTTAATAGTGTTGGTGTTGACCAACGTGGTAATGAGAAATTCAACATTAATACCACAATGGGTAATTGATAATTACCATTTGGTAATATTTTACCACCACGTATTGTAAAATGACAATCTTGATCCGGTTTGAAATTACGTTCATAAAAATCACAATAAATATAGCCTAAGATACCTTCAGTTTCATGAACAACTTCTAATTTATAAACATCTTTTGACCATATTTCACCGGGTGCTATTTCCGAATTTACCAACGATATACCATATAAACTTTGAAAGATAATATTTAAACCTTCCATACATGCACCTAATGAAAAATAGGGTGAATATTCTTTTGATGTTACTTCGAAACGTTCTTTTTTTGCTTTCTGTGTAAAATATGGTACATCCCATACAGATAATTGATTGAAATTCGGTGTTTCTATTGATTTTAAATTGGCCATATCACTAAAATCATAGCCAGCCTTATCACGTATCAAATCTGATATGGTATCAAGTAATTCTAGGACATTTTGTGGTGTATTTAGGATACCACCACGTAGTGCACGTTCGGAATATGTTTGGAAACCACAGATTTTCGCTAATTGGTCACGACATATCAATAATTCGGTTAGTAGAGATTCTTGAACCGGATTCGGACTTAGGAAGATTTTATAAGCAATTTCACGGACTAGAGGATTGGAGGAATCTGCATATAAACCTGAGATCACAACGTTATCACCACTGGTTGAAAATCTAGAATTTAATAATAATTATTAAAACAATTGTTGGAGATTATTGAAAATATAACGTACATGTCTCGAATTATGTCCGGTAATAGGTTTTTCTTGACAGTTTTCGGACTGGCTAAAGCATGTACGAATTGTTGTCCCAAACACAGGATTCTATTATTTAATTCAACGACTTGTTGACGCTTATCGTCCGGTAGATGAATACCACATTGTTCAAAATCAAATAAAAATAGATTACCAACTAAATCATCAACTTCATTAGTTTCAACAATATCTCGACCATTTACAGAATCTTTTAATGCTTTATATAAAGCAACATTTGTGTTTAATCTACAACCAAAAAAATTGGGTGATTTTTATTCATTTCAATATAATTATTTGTGTATAAAACGAACTTTTCAACCATTCCACTGATTGAGATTGATGCATATTCAGCTGCACTACTATAATTCGTTGATGGATGTGCAAAACGTATAAATTCAGCTAAATCAGCTACTTGACATAATGTATCTGATAATTCATCGAAAATTTCAACCATTTTACGTTTACGATTTGGATTTAAGGCTTCCGTTATCAATTGATCGGTATGTGAAATACATTGATCGGTTAAATTGTAAAAACCATCTTGGGATATTAATTGGGGTACACCAAATAAACCCTAAAATATACAGAATACTAATTATTATCTTCTATTATTAATTATATCATTTTAAATTAACTTACAACGTCTTTTGTGATAATATTTAGATTAGAATTCGGACGTGAATTGAAAGTTTTCTCTAAAGCTGACCAACGACTTAACGATACATTTTGTACGAATTTTGGAAGATTTCGTGGTAATATTGTTCGTAACATTCTGGTTTTGTGTATTAAAATTAATTTAAATTATAAATAAAAAAAAATTAACATGTTTACATAAAATTTCTGTAATTTTATTTAGGTTAGGATTTTTTGACATTTAATTGACAGCTGTGCACAATGTGATGCGTTTTATAAATACCCTACCAGCTCGAACAACAACTGGTGTTCAAACGCATCGTAAAATCGGCGAAAATCGGTCGAGTACGCGAAGACATGTTGGAATGGGCCTCGTGTACCCCCTACTTAAATGGTAGAAAATGACGCAATTTTTTCTACCAGATATTATGGACTTGAACCATAGTCCGCTTATACTTCTTACATCTAGAGGGTACCACCAGCACCACCTGTTTTGAGTGTTGGCAGTGTGACGAAAAAATTATACAATATGTATTTTACGACGGCGAATATACAATGGGGATAAGATATCGATGTTAATCCATCCCTGCTACACACAACATACACTGACAACAATCAAAACAGGTGGTGCTGGTGGTACCCTCTAGATGTTAGAAGTATAAGCGCCCTTTCAAGTCAGACGGTTCAAGTCCATAGTATCTGGTAGAAAAAAATTGCGTCATTTTCTACCATTTAAGTAGGGAGTGCGCAATCCCCATTGAAAATGTATAAACGGGTTTGTTGAGTTTGGTCCACTTATCCTATGAAAATATTAAGCAATTCTCCTGCCGATTGCACCAATAGCGGATTTGGTCTCCCAAGTTGCACTTCAATAGGACTTGTGGTTTCCCCAATATCCGCTTCCAAATATTTGTGCAAAAATGATGGTTTCCCTGTAAAAACGCGGCTTTACGGGGGTGGTTTAGTCACCATTTACTTTTATCTAAATACCGTTGTTTACAA
>JAZBHA010000045.1:0-20917 GCA_037464855.1 Iselma pallidipennis
CAACTCTGAGGCGTCCTCCAGTAAGGCCGCCTTGAGTAAGGTCGGCTCGAGTATCGAGGGAGACTCAAGTTGAGGAACGACTATGAATACGGCCCTTAGTGTTTTATGTCACAAGTATTACAGTAGACTCCCGATTAATTGACTATTGTGGCCAGTTAGAGTGAAGCCGGCTAAACGGGAGTCTACTGTACTTGTTTCAAATACAATACCGGTAATATCTTAACGCTAATTCTGGCTGGTTATTATAGAAATGATACATTCCAATACAGGCGATCGCTTCAGTATTCATAGCATCTTCAATGACAACACTACGATAATGTTTAACAGAGCTTGTTGTTTCATTTAGTGCTTCATATAAACGTGCAAATTCAATTAGAATTGTTACATCATTTGGGAATATTTCTAAACCATTTTTACAGATTTCAATAGCCGATAATGGTTGATCCAATTTCAAATATAAACGTATTAAACGTATAAACGTTTCAATATGATGGAATTGTTTCAATGAACTACGTAATTGTTGTTCAGCATCACGTATTAAATTTAAATTCAAATAACATTTAGCTAATTGGACTTTCCACCACCAATCATTAAATTGATAATATTGGGTAGCTTGTACCGCCAATTCCATTGAATTTCTAATATCATTCTCATGATAATATAAATATTCAAATAGTGGTTTTGATAGTAGTGGATTTTTCGCGTATTTTGCTAGATTTAAACGTGATATTTGTATGAATGGACCATCTTTTTGACTGTAAATCGCTGCTGTACCTAAACGTATACTACGTACAGATTGACTAGTTAATGGACGGGCGGTTTTTAGACGATCTACACTGGAACCGGGACGCTGTTGATTGGTACCAGGACGGACTACACCTGATAGGGGACGGCCTGTTGAAGTCCTCGGTCTGGTCCTTAAATAATAAAAAGTAAAAAACTTATTGTCACAAAAAAAAATTGTGGTAAATGTGGACTTACCCTAGAATTGAAGTGGTCGGTGGGGCGGCCGTTTTTATTGAAGTCCCAGGTCGCGGTACATTCGCTAAAACATTCTCATCTAAATAATCATTATCATTACCGATTTCATCACTATCTAAATCATCGATATAAACACGTTGTGTTAATGCACGCATTTTTAAACACCACACAGCTTGATCTAAGGGTTGTTTCTCTAAAATATTCGTACAAATTTCGATACATTTGTCATAATTTCGACGACGATAGAAACTTAAAGCTAAATACATCGGATCCATTTTTGATTACAACCGGATTTTGTTTGTATTGTTGTCGCTCCGGTAAATAACATTTATCGATTAGACAACTCCCCTTCTATTCGTTCTTATCAAAACTACGCCCTTCTTTTATCATTTTTTCAAAACTTTCATACATTTCCGGAAAGTTCCAGACAGTGCCGCCGCTGTCATTCAATAAACGTCATTCAAATTTCGTTGTCTTTTCTGCAAAATAATGGCAGGAATTAGTGGACCAAGTAAACCAATACATACCGAACTGTTTGACACTTTAGATGAAATTGATTTAATTAATATTCGAGAATGGTTCTTCATGGATGAAAAAGAAAAGAAAATGACCAAGACACAACTGCGTAAAGTCCTCCAAATTATTGCAAATATCACATTTAACGATGATGATGATGATGATTATGATATCATTTTCAAAAAAATCAACACTAAACAAGATGGATATGTAACATGGCGTCAATTCTTGTCATTTCTAATTTTGAATTACCATCAAAAAAATACGAAATTCCATTTTGAAAATTTAGAAAAACCAATATCAACCACACCCGCTTTATATCCAAGTAAACATCGTTATACAATAAATAAGATTTGTTTCAATCCAACAATAAAAAGTGATCGATTAATCAATTGGCAAAATGGTAATTTAATGACGTGTAGTCATGATGGTACAATTAATTATTGGTCATTGGATTTGTGTTATCAACGTACAGTAAAATCGACCAGTCCAAGTTTGAAAATCCAACAAACTTGGATTATTGATATGATAACAATGTCGGATGTTAGTATTGTGTGTATATCGAGTACAGAGAGAGATTTACGATTTTATGATACTACAGCTGGAAAATTTCAATTAAAAACCATTTTTACTTCATTATCATACCCGATAACAGCAATGTCTTATCATTTTTATCAAGATCCTAAAAAAGAATCGATTTTAATATGCGGTGATTCTAATGGAAATATTCATGTAATTTTCATAGAGACTCGTAATAGAGGTCCATTCCGTAGTAAATTAGATCTACCATTACTGAATGTTCGGTATAATAAAGTCCTGAATGGTGGTAAAATTGAGGGTTTCAGGATTATTCTCTATGAACGACAACATTTTGATTATATTCGTCAGATTCTCTATTGTCCTCAATTGAATACGATCGTTTCATGTTCAGATGATGAAAAAATCGGTTTATTAATGCGTGATCTTCAAGACAATGATAACCGTTATCATTATAAAACAAAAAAGAATGTTTGGTGTTTTGATGTGTGTGCAAAAAATCAAATTCTAGTTAGTGGCAGTTCAGATTGTTTAATAAAAGTCTGGGATCTATTTCTGACTGAATATCCTATAGGAATTTTATATGGTCACCATACAGGTATTGTAGGATTACAAATCCAGGATGATGGTCAATTTTTGTATAGTTTATCAGAAGATAAATTGATAAAAGTGTGGGATTTAAATCGACAGAAATGTTTACAAAATTATTTAGATTTGCCACAAGAAGTCGGTGAACATAGTCAAATGACATGTCTCTATAATCCAGAAAGTCGACAATGGATCATTGGTAGTACAATGATAGCTGTTATCAATCTAAATCCAAAACAAAGTGCTGAACATACAGATGGTTTCACACATACTAGTGGTGTTTCGGTTGTTCTTTACAATCCACTCTTTAGAGTAAGTCAAATGAATAACGATAGCATGTTCTCTACCCGATCTTAGGTTATTCTTGGAACGATCCGAAACCGTGACGTCATAGTTGTTTTATTTTGCTACGTTCAACGCTACCCGTCTTATCGTCCAAAATTCGTTGGCAACCAATCAGAAACTCCAGTCGATTAGAATCCTATTGGACCACTGGCGTTTCTGGCTTCTCCGTGGTTGTCGTCGAATTTTGGACAACACGACAGGGAGCTTTGAAAACACCATTATGGTGAACCAGAAAGTTTCAGATCGTTCTCGGAACCGTCCAGAGTACCAGGAAAGAAAGTTTTAATAACTTTCATATAACGATACCTATAATTTTAATCAACCAAGAGCTGATTAACTGTCAGAACTTGATGGACAAGTGTCACGTTGTGATCACGCAAATCGTAATTTTAACTAATGAATTCCTATAACTATTCACGCACCAGGTGGTGGTAACTTGTGGTTTAGATAGTAATATAATGGTATGGAATCCGTGGGATGGTCGTCGTATGATAATCATAAAAGATGCTCATACTAGAAGTGTACATTGTGAATTGATACCGATTGAAATAACAGCAGCTAGTTTTGATCCAGGTTATCAACGATTGATAACTGGTGCCCATGATGGTACTATTAAAATATGGAATTTCAATACGGGTATATGTTTGCGTCAGATGAATATTGAAAAAGATTGCGAAATTAAATGTATAATATGGGTGAAAAATCGGATATTAGTAATGGGTTGGAATCAAAGAATAACAGAATTTGCTGATAGTAATCAAACTGTTGGTACTGAAGGGGGATTCTTTAAAAATTGGGATAAACGACATAATGAAGATATTAGTTGTGCTGCTGTACATTTACCAGACACTTTAGTAACATGTACTTATGATGGTGAATTAATTATGTGGAAGTAAGGCAATTTAATTAATTTAATTTAATTTAATTAATTACAAATATAAACAGATTAGAAACCGGTCAAGCCTATAAACAATACAATGTCTCTGATCCAACAAATCGTATCAAGATTCGACATAAAATCGAAAAACACAAAGAAACAAATAAATTTGAAAAATCAGCACTAATACCAGAACGGCGTACGACTGTATTTAAACATTTACGAAAATCAACAATAAGACCATCAGTTAGTCCATTGAAGAAACTGATGTTAACACGAAAAGTGTCAATTTTACCAATGCCAGAATCCTGTATACCATTAAGAAAATTATCCGTACATTGTGTATTGTTTTTGAATACACGTAGAATCCTACCAAAATCTGGTACATTATTGGTAGCTTTAGAAAATGGTTCCGTACAGATTTGGTCACATCATCCCAATGGTAGTTTTCTAACATCATTTTCAGCAATACATAAAGCCGGTGATTATGTTATCTCGATGACAACTGATTTAAACAACGAATACTTATTTACTGGTAAATTGGGACACTCGCAGAAATTCTGCGTTGATGTGAAGCCACCTTAATATTTCAGTTTTTAAGGTACAAGTACTGGTTATATAAAAACTTGGTATTTGAAGGATTATTGTTTGGCAGATGATGAAAAAATCGAACATGTTTCTATGCCGGAATTACGTTTAAAATTTCCATTTTTGTGGGGTGATTTATTTACAGGTCGTGCTGCACGTATGGTCAGAAATCAACCAAAACCGATCCTTTTAAATAGTTATCGTGGACATACAATGACTGTTTCTGGTTTACAATATATCGATAAAACTGAAATTTTAATTAGGTTTGTGTCCTGAAAGATCGAAAAAATTTTCTGAAATTCTTGACCGAAATTTTACAGTTCTAGTGTGGATTATTCATCAAGAATGTGGACGTTAAGTGGTAGATATTTGCAAACAATCGGTACATTTAAAGGGTGGAAAACTGTTAGTGATAATCCTCAAGAAAATGAAATTTTTGAATTTACAATACCACCAGAGATTAGGCGTTGTGCCAGTTCAACAACACTACGAGTTATTTAATTTATTTACGAATTTTCGACCAAAATAATGACTTTATAATGACAAATTTTAGGTATTATATGGTGGTAAGACTTTACGGCAATTAAGTGTCAAACAATTACAAGCTCGAGTTGAAAAGGAGCTATTAGAAATTGATACAAAGATAATTTACGGTAAACGTTTAGAAACACCAATTTTAGGTAATTATTATGAGTCAACAAAACGAAAAGAATTCATCCAACATGTTAAACTTGATACATCACTACCTTATGTAAGAAATTGGAAAAACTCCACACACACACACACAAAAAAAATGATAATAAAATAAAAATCTTACAGATTCCTGTCTATCAACATCTGATAATGCCATCGATTGAAGATATCAAAGTACCAAGATTATCATCCAACAATCAAGAATAATAAAATAAATTATTAATTTTTATTACCTGTCTTGTCTTTTTTGTTTTTAATTAACATCTCTCTAGTTGCTTTTTTAAGTTTATTGATCCCAATTTTTTTTTTTTATTTTAAATATAGTGAACAGTTTAAAGAATATAAAGATATATAATTTTTAAAGTTATTTTAGTTACCTTTAATTGTCAGTTAAGTAATAATTAAATTAATTAAGTTGTCGAGTTGTTGGTGAGACAACAAGTGGACAAATTACCATTCGGAGTAATTTATTCTTCTACTTTTTTTTGTCCTAACTTTTAGACACCAAGAATTCCATAAATTAGTGTTTCCAATTATTTTTAATCTTAAAATAAAGACAATTATTTTAACAATAATTGATTACAATTCGTTTTAGAGCGAACTTCAGTTGAATTTATCCGCCAATTATTATTTTTGTTTGCATAGGATTCAATTTTCTATATACCGTGTGACCAACAAATATGCAATGGATTTCAAACAAAATCCACATCTTTATCTTCATCTTCAGCTTCTCCCCACCCATTTACAACTGACAAACTCGGCCAATAGTGGATAAGTTCACAGAGTAAAGGATAGATAGATGATTTAAATGTCCCGCTTGTTTGCTGGCGGAGCAAGCAAATCCTCAAAGAGTAAGAACGCTTGAATTGCCATTTCTTTAGCGATATTCCTAAAGAGCAAAAAGAAGATACAGATAAAGATGTAGAGTTGAGTTTCAATTCCATTGATACATATTTTAAACTGCGGTTGGTGATACTGATTGTTGACATTTGTTAAACAACAGACACTGGTTGGTTAGTAACAAAATTGTAAAAATGTATTGTCTTTAACACGGATCAAAGGTTTGATACGGTATCAAATGCCAAAAATCATATCAAACCATTTCACCAACGTCTCTCAACTGGAGTGATATCACTATACTGCCGGAAATTCTATACAATTTGATACCAGACCAAAATTTGGTGCGCTCTGAATTGCTACCAACATTTGATCCATGTTGGAGAAATCAGCCGATAGTGGTGAATTTTTTAATCCCTAACCAGTGGTACCACATAGTTTTACATTTTTGTACTCAGTTTGAATCGTAGTACGTGGTCATTGTTCATTGGTCATAATAATAAAGTGTATAGAAACCTTTAAACTTTAGTGAAACTCATACAGCCGATTACTCCAACACGGATCAAACATTGGCATCAATTCAGGCTGTACCAAATTTTGGTCTGGTATCAGTTTGTATAAAATTTCCGGCAGCATAGTGACATCATTCCATTGGAGAGATGTTGGTGGAATGGTTTGATATGATTTTTGGCATTTGATTCCGTATCAAACGGTTGATCCGCGTTGGAGAAATCGGCCGATAAAATAATGAAATTACCAAAGTTAATACAATGTTTATGAGTCATCTTGTTTTTTGTGGATTTTCTATTCTCAACGGAAACTAAATAGACGGTAGAGTCGTACTTAAGTTTTAGAAAAGCTCAAGATAATTCGAATACCCTTATTTTTTTAAGGCAAATTAAAACCTTCTCACTTTAAATTAACGCAGAAATTTCATAAAACTGCATTTATTGAAACCGTTTTCTCTCTAAATTCGTTCTAAATACGGCTCTGTTTTCTGACCAACTGTTAAAAAACCGCATGTCTCTGAAATGACAGGTCCTAATATCGCTCTGTGAGGGTTCTTTGTAAGGAAATTGTTTATTATTTTATTACTTTTACAAAAGTTTGGAATCAACTATAGGTACATATGGGTAGAAAAATAAAAGTTTAAATTATAGATAAATTCCCTATCATAATATCGGCATAATAGTAGGTAGCGCAATTTAGAAATTCCAGTCTACATATATCTATGTATAGTAAGGATGTTAATTGTTAATAAATTTAAAAGATTATTGTGGTAAATCGCACCAATAAAAATTATTAACAAAATGTAGGAAACTACCTGTTTGATTTACAGACTTATAAATATCGTTTCTTCTAAAGATTTTACCACCCTCAAGAGTCTTATCTTTAGGGTATTTAAAGAAAATAGCCAAACAAACAGGCCTATTGTCACCATAGAATAACATACAAGACCACCAACTGTGCCACCAAAATAGGATTATATTGCGGCATTAAGTATTATATTATCAGTATCGGCAACAATACTATAGAGTAGAAAGAGAGAAATTGTTTGAGCGGGAAAAGTGTTAAAATCCTTCCGGAAACAATAGAACTCTTCTTCTATTGCCGGGTTTTTGATGGCAAGTGCTTGGAATCTGATTGGTTTTTAGCGATTTTAATGGAATGCGGCGCCGTTTTTCGAATCGTGCAACAACAACAACAACAAATAAACTTATACAGGACTGCGATGTGGCAATTTTCGATAAAGCCCACAAAGCTGTAACCCATCTTTTTTTTTCTACAAAGAAGAATAAAAAATTTTCGATGGATCGCTTGGATTTGTTAATAAAGCATAGTCTACTACGATTTTTTGATAGACACGCGATCATGTGCCCTGTATTAGAGGCTAGACTCTACTACTACTACTACCTATATCCTATACATATGTGTAGAAATTTTCACCGTATGTATATAATGGAATGCCATATATTTATACGAATGGAATGTAACCTCTAGACGGGTACTAAACACACCTGAGTTTTCATGTACATCCACTAGTATAAATTTAATACAATTCACTCTATACTAAATATATTAATGGCATCCGGTAAAATTCTACTATAGACTGTACATTATAGTTGAACAAATATTTATTGTATATTATTGTAAAAAATTCATGTTACTATATTGATGTATTGAATTGTACAACTGCATTCCATTGATGCTTTGCTACACAGAGTGTACCTGACCGATCCAGGAGAAGTTGGAAATATTATAGGGAATTTTAGTAGTGTAGTAGTCGAAGAATATCTATGCCGGTTGATGGTTGGTGTTGTGTGTGTTGTGTTGTACGGATGGGTACTTTAGCGGAGTTTTTATTTTGATAGTACCGTAGTAGTACTTTATCCCCCCATCCTAGTTATTATTATTAGTAGTACTAGTAGTACTATACAATAATTGGTAATTCTCCAAGTCGCACGTGGATATCATTTAAATACTACGATTTTTTTTGGCGGAAAAGTGTCTTTCCCGGAAAGTGTTTCCAGTGGAAGTGCTCTAAAGTGATTTTTTTTTAATTTTTGGAAAAATCAACAAGTGTCCCATTGGAATATAGTTTGTCTCCTAACAAAAAAAATTGTGTATTATTTTTGAATAGTGACAGAACACAAATCTATAGGATGAAGTTTGAACTGGATTTAGTCAAGGATTTTGATTTAAATGCATGGTAATTTCTTCAAAATAATTATCATTTAAAAAAGAGAGAAGAAGAGAAAAACAAGAAATAAGATCATAGAGAATTTCATTCAAATCATTATTTGTAACGAAAAAAAAAAACTCGAACAGAGATTTTTTCGGACGATTTCTCTCTTCTCTACTCTTGTATACATATGTATGCACACACATACATACACATATCCACGGTCAGGTCAATGGGATTTAGGTGTTGGAGGCTAGGTGGATCCAATTTATGCCATGATAGAAATAATTTTTGGTGTTTTTTTTTTTTATCTCTATACATATACGTCGATGTATTGTCGGTATAATAAATAGTGTTCGACAATGCAGAGAAAACGATTACATAATGTTTAAAATACAGAACCATCACGACCCACCTGCCTCTATACTTGATTCTGGGTAAAATATGCAGAAAATCCATACATTGTTCCATTGTTTTCAAATAAATTAGTTAAATTCGAATTGGATCATCATCTTATCAGAAATTCTCACTTTCTATTATTGATTTCTGTCGTTAATCCTATTTTCCCTCCAAAAATGTTTGTCTTCTTAAAATCAACAATTCGAATTCCTGTATTAATGAAAATTCTAATTAACCGATTAATTAATTTTTTCAATTAGTCGAAATGTATAACGAAAAAATTTCAAACATGTAATGATAAAGAATAAATTGATAAGGTGTGATTAAACATTGATTAAGTTAATTGTTTAGGAAAAAATCCACGTTTTATATACGTACACGCATTCCTTTATTATTATACAATAATTTCTTCGGATTTAATTGTTTGGAAAATTTGTAATTATCGATTGACGCACGTATTAATTTAATTAAATTAAACGATATTCAATTAGGAATTAATTATTGCGATCGATTTCTAATTAGAATAAATAATAAGGTTTTCCCCCTAAAATAGGCGAATAATCGAGAATTTCTGTAATAATAACAATAAAAAACTGAATAAAGTGAGGGTGCGGATACACTAACTTTTCCTCTTCTCTCGCGACAAATAAAGAGGTATAGATATGACCTGTCGCTCTTAAAATTAAAGAGAAAACTATCTTTTGCTTTTTAGTCCAAAAAAAGGGGAGAATTACCAGAGAAAAATCTCTCCATGTATCCGCACCCTAAGACTTCGTCTTTTTTGTTGTATTAATAATGTAAACACCGATCAGGTCTAAGCCGCCTTGATTATTATTTTTAATCAACAGGTTTTTCAGATTTTTTGTTCCCGGCCACATGAGTAGTTATTTATTTAAATTTTACGTCAAAAAAGGACAAACTTTTCTCGCATTTTTAGTATCAATTAGCATTTTTTTGAGAAAATTCTTCTCTATTTAACATAGAATTTAAACACCTCGATTATACGCGTACCTACAATGCACATTATCTGTTAAAGAGCGGATAATCGAGAATATTGCTAATAATAACAAAATCTAGTCGTCTATGACTTTATTTTTGGTTTGATTACCATATACAGTGTAACCTCTTTAATCCGGACACACGTTAATTCGGACATCCAATAATCCGGACACCCACTTTTTTGAGCCATAATCCGGACACACCTCGTTAATTCGGACACCGAGAATTTTTGCATGCACAAAAACAAGCATATTTTTATATTTTCTCTATTTATTTCAAACAAATTAGCGTAACTGAAGAGAAGTATTATAATAATTTCAATTAAAAAATAGAAAAGTGGGAAAAATTAGCGTTTGCACTCTTGGCAGATATTAGAAGTGTGCTCTCCACATCCCGAATTCTCAAAACTTGCAGCGGCCGGTAGTCTATTAGACGAATGTTTAGTTCTCTAGGGTTAATAAAAAGAATTATTGCATATCTGTGCTAAGTAAGCCTTTACCTACACTGGAAGCTTATATGAAGTTTTTTACCAATATCCAGTAATCCGGACAAATCGCTAATCCGATCGCACCCCATGCATTTAATTGTCCGGATTAAAGAGGTTACACTGTACACAGTGGCGGACTAACCATGAGGCGCATGAGGCACGCGCCTTTTGGCCCGGGTGCCTATCGGAGCCGGGGCGGGAACCCTTGGTCGAAGCGGTACACTTAAGAAATTTTGACTACGTATATACAAAATTTTTAGTGCCTCAGGTCCCAAAGTTTTTTTGATCCGCCACTGTATATACATAATATTTATAGAATTTTACGTCAAAAACGGAGACATTTTAGCATCAATTAGCGTACGATTCATTCCCTTTTTTTTTCGGAAATTCTTCATTATTTCAATAACGAATTTAAATACCGCGATTATACGCGTACCTATAGTATGTTGGCGAGTATTTAGGTTACAATTGCAAAATCGCTTTTTGCATAATATCATTAGCAAATGTGATGATTTTATTGAATTAGTGTTTGACAAATTTTGTTTTCTTCTATTGTTGTTGTTATTGTTGAATTTAAATCTAATAAATAAAGAGAATCTCACTTAACCTTGGAATAGTTGAACGTTTTTTTCTTCTTCTAAATAAATTCCAGCGAGCATAATAATATTTTTAAGGTATACCTACCTACACAGGGCCGGCTCTGGGTATCTCTGCACCACCTTCCCCATGCATTCACCTTTGTATCGTTCCCTGTCATTTTAACAAAACTATGCTATTTTGTGCCCTCTGACTTCAGACACTCCTACGTAACTGCTTAATAGAGTGAGGGTCTTATTCGCGGTCGTTCCTCGAGTTTTGAGGCGCTCTCGGTGGCTTGTGCGTTTCATAGTCCAAATCTCAAGGCATCCTCATCGTAAAATTACAAAAATTTGACATAGAACGTAACAACTCTAAGATTTTGAGGCCTCCTCGAATAAGGTCGCCTTCAGTTTTTAGGAATCCGACACTTGACGATCGACTAGTGCCTAGAGCCGGCCCTGTGTATACATTATGTTTTATGTAATTTTCATTTAAAATAGTTGCACTATAACTCTAGACGAGGTCACGTGCCGTTTCATGTCATAATAATAATAATAAACATAAATAATAATAATAATAACAATAAGGAACGAATACTAAAAAATTGTGTATATTTGGTAGGATTTTTTTTTAAATTTAATATAGCTATATTGCAACTAGAACTTGGAATAATGATGATGATAATGATTAAATAACAACAACAACAAGAAAATTAAAATGAAGGCAGAAAATTATTAATAACATAACTGTACTCGTAATATTGAAATAATATAAAAAATAATAGTAAAGTTAATTATATTACTGTGTTAACTGGTAATTTTATTATTTTTTATAAGAAAAAAAAAAACACTAGGAAATGCTTATCAGAGTTAATTCTACAAAGGAATACCCATTTCGATAAAGACGTTCCGGTCCCATTTTCTTTCTTTCTTTTTTTTTTTATTTAAATTATTTGATAATTTCCCCTGTTATTTTTCTGACCTAGTTGAATAACATGTAATTTGAATTAAATATGAAACGTACATATGTCTTTGATGATTAATTTTTTTTTAAAGTTGGACATTTGACTCTTGTGACCGGTTTTTAATGAAAATTACCATTACAAAATGTATGCATTTTCATAAAAGTACCTAAATAATTGCTGAAACTAAAAAAAAAACTATACATACATTCCATTGTCATTAGGCTGTGACGGTACATGAGCCGTAAATAGAAACATATACACAAATAAATATACAGATCGGGGATATTAACTACATTTGCAAAGATGTAAGTTTTAAGGTTATAAAAGTATAACCTTAAAAGAAATTGGCGCCAATACGCGATAACATCTATATATTGTATACCTAAAAAGACAAAAACGAAATTTCTAGTTATGTGACTTTTGTGGTTTGTTGTAGAAATATGCATAATGTTCTACCTACGCTATTTGGTATTTGACTTTTTGTTTTTTTTTTAATTATTTCTAGTTTCTGGTGTTGTTTTTATTCGCTTCGTATACATTTGAATAATGGAACAACACCACCACCACCTACCAGTCCTACATATTATAAAAGTGAAATTGCATATAATAAATCGGACACATACCTACAAAAAAAAGACACAACAAATAACTAACTGCACAGTATTGATTTGCATAAATTTTATAAAATATTAAAATTAATGATCTTGAAATTTACACAATGATATGCAAATAAAACAACAACATGATGAGACAAGTTGTGAAAAAAAAAACAACAACAACACGACGAAACGAATGAATTATTGCGTCAGCTTAATGCGGAAAATCATTATTTTCTAAATCGAATCTAATCACCTTGTTAATTTACAATCGAAACTTAAAAAATTGAAAGAATCGTCAAAAGAGTTTAAAAGTGATTTATAGCTCTTGAGTCAAGGGGTTGTTAGAGAGTCTACATTATGGTAACATCAGCGTTACCACTAGGTTTCAGATCAGTCTGAGATCGACTGTCGAGCACGATTGTTTTGCATATTTTTCTATCTAATGCCAATTTTCCAAAAGAAAAGAAATGTATGTAAATGATCCTTCTGTCTCTCACGATAATTATACCGGACTTCGACTAGGATTCTATTGCGTCAATTTGTTTTTCTTTCTTTAGATTTTATATTTAAAAAAAAATTGTTTAGTCATTTAGAATTGAATTTTTATTGAAAAGGATTTAATCTTCCACGTTTCCGGTTTTAGATTTATTCCCGCTATCATTAAAAATAAAATCTAATTAGAAACATGCACGATTTTATTATTATAATATTAACTCGGATACTTTTTATTACAATTAATTAATAATGAATTTTTGTTTGATTTTTGATGAAAAAGCAGGAAATACTGTTTCATGAAAATTTCCATCAGTTCCCAAGACATTATTTCCATATCTTGGTGATTTTATCTCTCCTGATTTTAGGTTTTCGGCAGGAAATCGCGCAAATTCCACCTAAAACACAACACAACAATAACAATAAATCAACAACATTAAAAATTCTTAATGTTGTTTTGTTTAAAAGAAAGAATTTTTATTTCGTCTATCTTTATCAATGAATTTTCTCTTTAACTATACAATATAGATTTTTATTTTTCGTATTCGTGGCTGTTGTTGTTGTTGCTTTTTTCTTTCTGTTGTTGTTTTTCAACGACATAAGTCGTCTTGACGCGTCTACTATCTTTAAAAGGCAAATCCGTGGGATGTTGGTTTAACAACTAAAAGACTTGTTGTCTTGTTCGTTTTTCTGCCAGTTTTAAACTTGACCACCATTGGAATGTTTTTACCATTTTCGTCAATACCCATTGTAGTCTTACGAATTAATCAATGAAAACTGTTCGATGAGAGAAATCAAATGATTTGAACATAGACACACTCACACACATACATATGTATGTATTCAAAAGACAAACTCATTTTGGAGGAGTCTTTTTAAATATTTCCAAATCAAATATGGTGTTGAAGAAGTAGTAGCGAAAATTTTGTGATTTAAAAATGTAAATATATACACATCTACACACACACACATACATTTGCACAATTTATATATTTGTACAGATATCTATATACATATATACACACATATACAAACACGCCCAGGCAGATGTGCGAGTACCAATCGAAGGTCATCTGCATTCCTCAGACCTGCGGACGGCGCCCTGGTGTGGATTTTTTCCTTCTCCTCTTCATCGTCGTCTTCATCTTCTACTCGTCGTATGGTTCTTTACTAATTTTTGGGACGAAAATTTGGCGGCCATCAAGTTCTTTTTCTTGTTTCTTTCGTGTGTTTTTTTTTTGGTGCCCATTGTTTCTTGACAAATTTTTGGGTAATCTTGAGAAATCTGGGCTCTCCTCCTTGGTGATGGTGGTAGAAGGGAAACAGCCAGGCGTACGGGCAGTCAACCATGAATGGAATGTTGAATTAATACAAATTTGCCTGGCAGGTAGTGTTTTTCATATAAATAACAACAACAACAACAACAACAACAACGGACATGTTAACTTAATCGCAGACAATCTTGATTGCAATTTGTAATTATCAAATGGTAAAGGTAGTATGGTATGGCGCCGCCATCAGGATTATTCGTCTTCGTTTTCTTCTTTAAGAAAAGACAGAAAAATCGACTAGTTCTTTATGGCACTTTTTTCTGTGTGTGCGTCTTCGATTTGCTTCTAGAGATATAGAAGCTTCTGGTTTTTCTTGTTGAATCGTATCCCCTGTAGCGTATGATGGAAATGTTATTAGTGCATTTGTGACATGCCGTCAATTTGCATAAAGTCATAGCCTGTGGGGGGTTGACTCGTTTCGCAACTGCATTTCTCCTTCTAATCAAGATCAAAGTTGTTCAGATTCCTCCTCGTCTTCTACTCTTTCCATCTTTTTTTGTTGTTTTGTATTTTATATGTAATTTATTGTTAGTGATTTTTTTTGTTCTGTTGTTGGTTTCAGGTGAGCGGTGGGCGACCCCCATGAAGAGATGAGCGGGTCATGCACGCCGGCCTGTGCACGGTAAGCGCCCCTTTGGCCGCGTGCAGCCCGGCAGCAGCGCTACCCCCATCGGCACGTTTTCTGGCGCTCCATTTGCTGCACCAACAAACATTATATTTTATTGTACAAGCAAAGTCACGTGTCAAAGAGTTATATCAACAAACATGTCTACATTTTGCCCAACAGGGGATGCTCGATACCGATTTATTCGGTTTAGCACTCATTTGCGGTAAGTTCAGGCGGGGAAAAAAAAGCAACAACATTTTTTTTCTCGAGACTCATTAAAATCTCCCAAGCAAACCAGCCACACAACTAACTCAACACACTCCTCTTTGCCAAGCCAATAAATTTTCGATTTAAGCTTCTCTCGATGTGATCTCAACCGTAAACATACCACAGCTACCGAAATACGCTGTCAGAATACCAACAGAGATAGAGTGAAAGAGAGATGTAAAGAAATGCGAACGAGGAGAAGAGAAGGAAAGCAAAAGAACGGATAAAAGACACTCATCTCGAAGTTATAAAAAAGAGCAACAACAAAAGGGTTTTTCCATGTTACATAGAAAGAGAGCGAGAGTCGGCCACGTGTGTTAACTTTTAAAAGCCCAAATCTTCTTCAGCTGTCAGCAACACCAGCCAACAGCAGCAGTACCCAAAGTGTATAGAGAGACCAAGTCCGGCGACCCCTTCTTATTCTTGTCTTGACTGTACCGGGTCGGGCACATTCCCCAAGTATACAAATGATCCCAATCTCCCGCCCCTCATCGCCAGAACCGCCACAACAACACAACAACAACAACACAACAATAACAACAACAACAACACAGCTATATGCCTCGCCCGGCTACCTGTCTTTAACCATGTGTGTGCACGGGTATCCATTGTCTTTTTTTCTGAAATAGAGCCTACGGCCGACTTAATTTTTTTATTGACTCGACCAAAGATTATGATGATGATGATGATGATGATCATAGTAATGATAATAATGCTACTACTACTACTATTACAAGAGTTTTCGTTTTCGTTCTTTTGCTCCAGTTGTCTTGTTGTTTCTTTTTCTCTTCTAAATATAACGCACCAAAAAGACTGTTCGTGATGAAAAATATTATCAGTAAGGTTAATTGACTTCATTACTAATCATCATCCAGTCACGCATAATTTTGATTTCTATTGTTTGTTTGTCGATCGTTAATTATTGAAAAGAGCTATTAAAATATTTGAATGATTAGAAAAGACTAGAAAACAAGGTGGAATTATAAATAATTAACAAATCCAAAGACAAAACCGGATGGATGGTGTCTCATTTTGATGTGACTCAAAATATTTTCAAAAATCATTATTTTGAAGTTTTTCCTGTCTCGTCTTTCTGACTGCAACGGTATCAATTAAATTGCCTCCAGTGTGTGTTTTTTTTTGCTTCCACTCAAAGAGACATTTTTCTATTTCCACCCATCTTTTTCTCTTTATATGTATCTATCTCTGTCTTATCGTTTGTAATATGTTATTATAATCATCATCTTGGAATTTTTTTCGGGTCGGTCGGTCGGTCGTGTTTTTTTTTCTACATAATAATGTTGGAGTCATTTTTGTTGGAATTTCATCTTGAGGTCCGCTTTAATTATTTACACATAACTAATTTGAAATGGCTGTCATTCTGATATGTTTAGTGGTTTGTATTTTGACAGACTATATTATTATCATTATTATTATTATTATTATTTTAAAGAAAAATTCTTCAAGGGGAAAGTTTATCGGATGGAAAAGAAAAAAAATCGGGGACATTTAAATTCGCATTCTGCTTCCTCTTTCGTTCAGTTTAGTTTTTTTTTTCCGATGGAATTCATATTAATTTGTCATGTATCGTTTCTTGATCTCCAGTTGGCAATTGATTAGGAGGACTATGTAGTAGTAGAGATTTTATCTAGATTGGATGATGTGGGGGATATACCTATATGGTGAAAAAAGACTTGATTACCCTGGGGCTAACCATCGGGTTCGAACGAATCATGATCATCACCACCATCATCATCATTATCAGCATCGTCTGTCAGTGGGGTTACAACCAGTGACGACGAAGAGGCTGGTGCTGGTTGGTAGAAAGAATGCGGTCTGGCGCTGCTACATTCCTGCGCCAGCCTCTCTTCTGACAGAGTACAGTCCGTTGAACAACAACAACTAAGAAACTACTGTGTGTTGTAGAAAGAGAATATTTAGGGACTTTTTTATTACATCATCCTTTTATAGCTTTTTTTTGTATCGTTCATTTTCGTTTTTCGTTTTTTTGTTGCAGATGGCGAATATCTGTTCGCCGAGCCCGATAGCAAATTGTCAAAGTACGCTCCAAAAAGTTGGCGTTCATCGCATAGTCATGGCTTGGATGCTAATGGTCGTCCAGCCCTTGCCTTTTATTTCCGTGTACAATTCTATGTTGATAGTCCATTATTATTACGTGATGAAACAACTAGATATCATTATTATTTACAATTACGTCTTAATGCGGCATCAGGTGCTGCTGGGGATGTTGCAATGCATTTGGCTGGATTGGCGTTACAAGCTGATTTCGGCGATAGCAGCACAGAAACAACAACATTTCGTCCGGAAGATTACGTACCACCGAATCTTCGAGGACCACAGGCACTACGTACAATACAATTATTGCATCGATCACATAGGGGTTTATCAAAAAATGAAGCCAGAACTAGATTTATAGCAGAAGCTTGTCAATTAGAGGAACCTGTTAATGCACATATTTTCCGATTAAGAGCATCAAAAACAGAACTAGCACCCGGTTCATTATTGCTAGCTGTTTGTGCTAAAGGTTTGAAAGTACGTCCTGATAACAATCCACCATCCATGTTCCTATGGAGTTCAATTGGGAAATTGAGTTTTGAACGGAAAAAATTTGAAATTCGTACTGCCCATGAGAAATTAACACTCTATACTAGTAGTGATGAAAAAAGTCGACTCCTTTTGGCACTTTGCAAGGTATTAAAATTACAATTAATCATTTATCGTTTAGATGATTTTTGATTTTGGTGTTTTTTTAGGCGGCGCATCTATTTAGTATGGCAGTTGCGCCTCGTCTAAGCGAAGCACGCCGTGAGGAAGAGGAACGCCAGCAACGTTGGGATGGTGATCAACGTGTTTCGGTAATATCATCAACATCATCAAATACAACATCTGGTATTGTTAGTGATCGGGTCCATTCTGAGGATGAATTAGAAATTATGATAACTAGTCCACCAGCACCATCAACAGAAAGTTTAGCATTAGCACATTTATTAGATAGTGCTCCAGCTAGTAGTCGGACATCAGCGGCATCAGGCACTGCGGCTCTTTCAGCTCTTGTATTAAAAGAACAAGAACACGAAGAAGATGTTGCAGCGACGGCAGTAACAATAGTCACATCTCCGAATGGTCAAAGTACAGAAGGATCAATTAAAACAACAACTAGTGGAAAATGTGCCGCTGGTTCACAGTGTAGTTCCTCATGTAGTACAGTCGTTGTTACTCCTGTTCAAACCAGTAAGTCTTCCATTGATTATATTATCTTCCTTCTTCTGATAACAGTCGTTTTTTTGGTAGAAACTAAAGGACGTCGACCATCGACTAGTAGCAGTTTGGAATTGGGTTATTCACATACAGCTCAGAATTCTTCAGTCAGTGATGCAACCTGTATCGAATTGGATACAAGAGAGCCTGTTTATACGTCTGGTCCAGCACCAAGCAGTCATACTAGTGGTGTTTATACGTTAAGTTCAAGTGAACAATATGCAACGACCAGTAGTAATCAAAGTGATCAAGTTGATGGTTTATTTCGTGATCGTTCCAATTCAAATATCAGCAATTCAGGTTCATTTCATGGTGATGGTAGTGATCCAACTGATAATAAACAAGCATTATTATCAGCTGAAGAATTATCAGCATTAATTGTTGGAAAATATCCGTCATGTAAAAGTGTTAGTCATACATTAGATTCAGATTCCGATTATGTAACGTTACCGTCAAGTTATCAAGGCTATATACCAGCACCACCAAAACGTATTGATAGTACTGGTGGTATTATACGTCCACCACCGCCACCATATGGGGCACAACTAACCACTAAACAGCCTCCGCCACTTATACCAACTGGTATATTAACAACAACAACAACGACAGCTACAACAATAGCAGCCACGACGACAGAATCAACATGTCTTGATTATGATGATGCTAGTTCTAGTTTTTTATCAGAAATCTCCTTACGTGATCCGCCACCATATCCTGCGAATCCAACAACACCAGTACCGCCACCAATTTATCCATCCTCATCATCATCATCAACATCAGCAATATCAGCATCAACTGAAGAAGCAGCCGCCCGATTTATTACAACAAGATCACCAAATATTCTAACAGCACATACTAGTAATGTTCATATTGGTACATTACCAAGTTATTCAATACCAAATCCAAATATCGTACCACCAATACCGCCGAAATTACCAAGACAACAACAGTCACAAATCAATACGATAATTAGTCCAAACAATTACTTAGATATTGGTGCTAGTAAAGCTAGTGTTTTAGTACCGTGTACATTTCTACCTCCACCGCCTCCACCACCGCCGCCACCGACATCACGACAACCACCACCACCTCCACCACCGCAATCAGTAACACCATTGGCAACCGTTTATACAAGTCAATTAACCAGATCACAAATTGAACAGTATAAACAACAAATGTATAGTGATGTTGATTTTGTTATGTTTCCATTGAAAGAGCCAGCAATTAGTAAACAAGAATATTTGGAAGCTAAACAAGGCTCATTGATGGCAGCTTTAGTACAAACACCACCAGTCTTCTATCATCATCGGAACAATACGAATACATCATATTTAGGACGTTATGCTTCAAGTCAAAATCTATCAGACACATATGTTCAATTACCAGTTTATAGTGCTACCAGTATCTCATCGAATGGTAGTTTAGAACAACAACAACCACCACCACCATTACCACCGAATCGTCCTGGACGATTCATGCGAACACGTTCTGATGATAATATTTTGAATTCTTCATTTGATACGTTAAGACATCAACACCAGCCACCGGTGTTGAGACGACGAATGCCACCACCACCGCCAGGACCACCAACTCAATCACCACCACCACCGCCACCGCCACCATCCACAAAACCATTACTACCAACTAGTAACAGTTGTGAAGAGAAAACTTCAACAATCGATATACGAACATTGAGAGAGAAAAGTAAAAAAATGGATCTACCATTAATATCGGCATTGTGTAATGATCGTTCATTGATCAAACAAACAAAAGCATTCGTTATGCCCAAACATCCAAATAATACAAATGGTAATAATGGTGGTGGTGGTGATAATAATACAGTGCCAAGACAGAATTTAACAAGTTCCAAACTAAAATATCCAGTATCTGGTTTAAGTAGTGCGAAAATTATAAAGAATTCACGGAAAACACCATCGATCAGTCATCGACATCCTGGTGATAAATTACCGGAAATACCAAGAGCTACACCGAATAATTACGTTACTGATCCTAGAGCAAAACATAAAACAATACAGTCGCATTCATGAAGAAGAAGCAAAGAAACTGAAAGAGGACGAGGAGGAGCAGAAGAATAAGAAGAATAGGACTGAATCCCAGTGGTTAGATCATAGTAGAGTAGATTTTGTTATACTCAGGGTGCCATCTATACTTTTAATTAAAAAAATAAAATCAAACTGGAAGGGCCAATTTTAATAATAATAATAATTCACAAAATAGAAAAATGTTAAACACCAGTGCCCTATTATTT
>JAZBHA010000045.1:20949-33505 GCA_037464855.1 Iselma pallidipennis
TTATTATTATTATTTGAAAAATAATATTTAGCAATTTATAATAATTTGTATACACTTGCTCAACTTTTTACTATTATTATTATTATTATTATTAGTAAAATAAATTGTATTTTGAATATATTTTTTTTAACAAATATCTTGACCAATTTTTCCTTTTATTTATTATCACTATTATTATTATTATTATCAATATTATTATTTTTTAAATACGAAACGAGAGCTTCGGTCAAGTGTATGGTGCTGCCATCAATTTTTTTTTGTCTTAAATAAAGTATCAAAAACTTTTTTTTGGTCTTTTTCTTCTTAATTTTACCAAAATTTCCTGTAGGTCGAATTCTGATAACATTTGGTGGGTCCGGGTCAGCCGAATGGTAGAAAATTGCGTCACTTCTTCCACCAAACAATTCTGGTTTTGAACCAATTGAATTGATAGAGCGCTTATACTTCTAACGTCTAGAGGGCACCACCTGTTTTAAGCATTGTCAACGTATCCCTATAACCAAAGATTATCTTTGCTATAACTGTCCAAAATCATTTGGGTGGGGGTGAACATGGCTCATTACACATAAGTCATTCCTAGTCATAGAGACAGGGTATTCCTCACACCAGTGCGATTTTCTGTTGTCGCAATGACTATGACAACTTTCTTCCATAGGCGGTAAATGGGGAATGCTTTAGGTAAGACAGAGCCGGGCTAGTAAGGAAGGATAGGTGGAGACTTTCCTGGGACGAACTTGTTTTTGGGAGCCACCGGTAGTATTTTGAAGTTGTTGGTTTGGTCAAAACGTCTGTCCTTGCGTGCGTGATAGTTCGGCTACCCACTGCAGTATCGATATTACTTCAGTTTGTCAAATTAATGGACTATGTTCACCCCCACCCAAACGGTGGTAAATTCCGTCGCTTTTCCACTAAACGATTCTGGTTTTGAACCATTTGAATTGATAGGGCGCTTATACCTCTAAGGTATAGAGGGAGCTACTTGTTTTGGGCATTATTAGAGATATGATGACAATGCTCCAAACAGGTAGTACCCTCTACACGTTAGAAGTATAAGCGCCCTATCAATGCAGATGGTTCAGAACCAGAATCGTTTGGAGGGGAAGGTGAACATATCACATTGCCCTATATTTTAATACAAATTCTGCCCCGATTCTCAAAAAAAGTAACAAGCGGTAAAGTGTAGACATACGTTCGTTACATCATTCAAAGTCAACGCTCACTTGACTATAAATTTCATAGATCGTAGTGTATAGACAATGATGTGATTGTAGTACTATCAAGTCTCTCCCGGGGGTCAAAGTACTCCAGTCCGGTTCTGCCGAAATAGTAAAGGTCGCAAAAAAATTTTATCATTGATCTTTACGGCCTACAGTCGGAATTATTGTCCAAAGCTTTACACGTGTGACATACTTTTCGTTAGAATCGAGACTCGAATTTTGCCCAAGATATAGATTGGATGTGACGATCCCGCCGTAGTGCGCGTAGTCCTTGGAAACAATGAATGTTTTGTTTCTCTATCTGTTGTTTTCTTACAGTTTATCAAAATGCAGCAATCATTTTTATCATAATGACGAAATTTCTACAATATCAAGGTTAATGTGAAAGCAAACTCAAATTATTCTACTGATAGTTGTTTGAAATTTATTTCCATAACAAGCAACGTTATCACAGTATACAACTACAAACGTTTCATTTTATTTTTAAACTTTTCAATCTAAAGAAATTACAACAGATTCGCCTGGCCATAATGAGATATCTTTAAATGAAACACTACCAGATTTTGAATCAATTCGAGGACCAATCATAACAACACCACTATACAGTAATGTTGATAAATCAGCCGATATCTGATTATTGCCTAAATTGGAAGCAATAACAAATGATTTCCGTCTTGGATACCAACGTTGTATCACCAATAGATCACCACGTGAATATTTCACTTCAACATTCGCCCGATTTTCACCTTCTTTATAAACGGCATTTATATAAATTGCCGGCGATTCGTGACGTAATTGTATCATTTTTCGAATTAAATGGATTTGTTCGAAATTCGTCACGGTCTTCTCACCATACATCCATGGTAGTACATTGATCTTTTCATTCTCCCACATCATTGCCGTCAATTGATGCAAATGTTCGATATCTTTACGTTCACCATTCGGATCATGGACTTGTTTCAAACCGATCTCATTACCATAGAAAATTGATGGAGTTCCTGGTAACATCATCTGTAATAATATGGCACCGAATGTTGCATTACCATGTGGTAGAAGATTGGCTAATCGTGATGTTGTATCATCACCTAAACTCCATAGGATCCATGGTGCACCAGGACGTGAAAATAATGTCGTGTTCATGATATTTTTCAATTGTTGACTGACACCATTTTCACCTTTTTCAATCTCTAAACGAACATCAACTAGATCGATATTATTTAAAACAATATTTATTATTGATTCGGGACAATTGTTTAGCAATGTTTCGCTAACAATAATCGGATGATTTGAACCTAAGAGACGTTTCCAGCGGCGTAATGATGCCACAAAATTCGGATCATGTATGAAATTTTCTAAACCTTTCAAATAGAAACCATCAACTCCATGTTTCATCCAATGGATTAAAGCCTCTTCGACTGGATCATCAACAATTATCGGCTTCAAAAATTCTTGATTTGTTGTGGTTGTTGTTGTATTTAAATCAATCAAAGTTCTACCAATTGTTAATTGTTTAACAACCGGATAGATTGGCAAATCCAGAACTAACGAAATATTCCTTGAATGTAAATGTTTCGTTAAAATACTAAAATCATCAATATCGCCGAGATGCGGTGCAATTTCAATTAAACTGGTTGCATTCCGATAATGTTCCGGATATGATGGATATGATCGAAATATTGAATTCAAACGTACACTTCGAATGCCTAATGTTTGTAAATAATTTGATTTCTTCAATATACCTTTAAAATCACCAATCATATCGTTGTTGGTATCATGGAAACTAGCTGGAAATATCTCATACATCACACTACCTTGATACCATTCCGTTTCCGGATTACACCGTTTCGGTAGTTTTATAATCATTGCAATCACTAATGCTAACATTGCAATCAAACCAGATAGAAATAACCATAAAGAGATTCGACGTATCAATGGCCAATTCCATGACATAAAGAAATAATTCTCTGGTGGATTTTTGAATGTTAATTGTAACGTTTGGACTTTACCATTAGTTTCCTGTAAAAAATAAAAGACATTTGAGTCATTTTTTTACAAGAAAAACTGAAAATCGTACTTCAGCAACTGTATGTTCATCTTTGGTGATATGATGGTAAGTGTTTCTATGTAAAAGTTGCGTACACGCCGGTTCTGCTAATGCCGAACTACTCGAAGACGCCGAATCTGCACCCTTGTCTTCATCTACAAAAAAAAATGAAAAAAAAATTAATAAAAAATAGTTGCAAAAATTTCACTACCTTTGACTTGTTGTAATCGTGTCGCTAAATCATCACCAATGGTAAAACTTGGCTCCATTGGTTCTGGTAATGGATTTATTAAATCATTAGTAGGTGGTGATGGTGTAATTAATGGACAAATTGATGCAACTTCATCGGCAATAAAAGAATTTGATGGGGAATTTGGTAAATTTCCACCACTGTCCACTTGTAAATACTCCATTTTTTATTTATTAAATGATAACTTGTTGAAAATTCGTTTCAATTTGTTTTAATTAACGATGTGAATTGGAGATGTCTTGACGTAATCAGCTGATCAACCATTTATAGTCACGACTACAGGCGTCACCATGTTGTTGAGGCGTCGCGACGCCACTCTCAAATTTCCCGCTATTCAATTCAAAATTCATTCAACAACTCTAACAGATATTCTTTTATTTGTTTATTATTCATAATATATGGAATAATTTATTTGTTATGATAATTGTCGGGGAAATTTACCATTCATAATATTTAATAAAAATTTTCCATTTCAATAAATCGAATGAGTATTTTTTCATTAAACAATAATAACATTTACTGATAAAATAGTAGAAATGGGTCTTTATTGTATAGTTTTAATGAGTGAAATTTTTATATTGCAATGTTTTTTATCAGTTTTTTTGGGGCCAAAATTAGACAGCGAGCGGCTTTTGTATGATAAGGCAAAAAGTTTAAATTATCGAAATTTTTGCATAATCATGGCAATTCTTGGTATTTTTGCTTAATAAATTATAATCAAAATATTTATCAAAAAATTGGTTAATTGCAAAAAAACGTAAATAGATATTTAGTTATAAATAAAATGAGGAAATGTGATAGGTACGTGAAGAAAAAGAATAAGACGCCACTGGTGAAACTCTAAAAAATCTCAAAGATCTCATCAGAATCGCCATTTTTTCTCTACTTCCCCAAAAATGCAGAACAAACTCGAAATTTTAGTTAGAAGATTAAAAAAAATATAGGGTGAAAGAGTATCATTTCCAGCCTAATAGCCGCCCCTGTGCAAAAAACATTTTGGCGCCCCTGAAAACGTTGTTGTGCCTCTCTCGTGTCCCCCTAAAATCGAAATATTGAAAATAATTATTGAAAATAATTATTAAAAAAACAAAATCAAGGAATAGTATCGTGATAAGGTGCCCCTGCGCGGTGCACAACCTGCACACCCGTTTGCGGCGGCCCTGCTGCTGTTTTTCGTATCACGAAAGCCGAAAAAAGACCGATAAAATTTGGAGCATTCTCTATGATAATTAAATATCGTAAAAATAAATTCTTTAATGGTTGGTATCTAACAAATTTCTAACATATTGACGCTTTTTAATTGATAATCTCTGACAAATCCTTATCACAAATTGACCTTTCAAGTCCAACACAATTAACAAAATCAATGCACAGTAACTGCTGTCCTCCAGTTGCAGCTCTAAGATCCTCTACAAGACGTGCACGAAGTATAAAATCAACGATCGATAAGTAAACTCTGAAGAATCTTTGTGTAATGTAAACTTAATTTCGTAATACGCAAAAGTATTTTTATTAATCGAGATATTTTGGAAAAGTGTTACAATACATGGAATCTATGTTGTATCTTAAAGAACTCTTCTTAGATTGTAATAATTCATTGAATCTCCATATCTTCGTCGACGTTTATCATATTGAAAGTCCCGGAGATGGCCCTTGATTTTCTAGCCGGATGCATCGGAGGTTTGTCCATTTTCACTCTATTTTCTTATTCAGAAAAAGTCATTTTCATTTGAAAATTCTAGGTTGTGCTGGCGTGATAGTTGGCCACCCTTTAGATACGGTTAAAGTACATTTACAAACACAAAATGCAAAAAATCCTAAGTACACTGGTACTCTGCATTGTTTGAAAACTCTACTGGCAAAAGAAGGCCTTCGTGGTGTTTATAAGGGCATGTCTAGTCCTTTATTGGGTGTTGCCGGTATTAATGCAATTGTTTTTGGGGTTTATGGTAATACCCAAAGAAACCTACCAAACCCAGATAGTTTATTTAGTCATTTTTTGGCCGGATCGACAGCTGGATTATTTCAAACAGTTTTTTGTAGTCCAATGGAATTAGCTAAATCTCGATTACAAATATCCGATAATAAACAAAATGTTATTGAATGTTTAAAGAAAATCTATACCACTGAATCTGGATTCCGTGGTATTTTCCGTGGATTTAATATAACTGTAGCCAGAGAAGTACCGGCATTCGGTAGTTATTTTTTAACTTATGAATATTTAACACGTACAGAAGATAATGGACCAATATCAACATTATCAATGTTAATGGCTGGTGGTATTGCTGGTATTGTTTCATGGACGATTGTTTATCCAATTGATGTTATCAAATCACGTATACAAATTGATGGTATTAATGGTATCAATTATTATAAAAATTCATTAGATTGTTTAAACAAAAGTTTAAAGAGTGATGGTTATCAATTTTTATATCGTGGTCTAATGCCAACAATAATCCGGGCATTTCCAGTAAATGCAGCGACATTTACGGTTGTTACATGGACTGTACGTTTATTCAATGATGGTAGTGAGGAAATTGCAATGGTGAAAAATAATAGTAACACTAGTAACAATAATAATAATAATAATAATAATGAAACGTTATGGGGGCGATGTACAGATGCTGTTTATACACTCAAAGTGTCAGATCCTACACCAGTTTGATAAATATATTTTTTTTAAAATACAGCACATCATTTGTTCTTCATATATTCATAATGTTCTTTTTTATTTCTTCCTCTTGTCTGTATCCGTTTCTGTCTCTCTATGAATATGTATCGAGTTGAAGAGGAACGGCGTCTGAAAGACGGCTCCATTTCAAAGGAAATTTTGCTATAATTATAATTAATTTATTTTTTATTTTTTTAATTATTATTATCGTGAATCTAAATGTAATTAATTTAAAAATAAATGTTATGGAAAAAATATTTTATTTTATTTTATAGAGAAAACTTAGAAATCGTCTGTTTTGATTGGTGACGGAAGATCTTGGTTTTAATTAATTTAGTTGAAAATTTTCCGACAAGGGTCATTTGTTGCTTTCATTAACTTTATTAGGCGAAATTTGGGACGGATATTGTTCAGTGGCGTAACTGAAAATAAAAGTCACCACCATAAACAAAAGGTGCTATCATTCTGTATTTTAATAAAATTGACAGGAAAATTAAAAAGGTATTCGTGAAATTATTGAAGCCCTTTATCTGTTTCGTCTCTTATCGTTAGTTTAGTAAGAAATTTTCCTCTTTTCACAAATAAACAACAAAGATCACAAACCAGAAGTGATTTTGAAAAATTTTTATCGAGATTTCAATGTAAAATCCTTAACTGTCGGTAAGATTGTTTTATGAAACTGGGACGCCACTGGTTACTTGTTAAATTACATGTCCCTTTTATTACTAATAAGAAACAAACTTGGAGATGTTGCGGAAATGTTTAATATTCGTAAATGTCGGTACAAATTTCATTAATACATAGACACACAAAAAAAATAGAATACAAGTTCATTTTATCAATTTTTAGCCGTATTTATGACAAAAATGAATTCATTAAATTTCATTATTATTCTCTTCAATATCCATTTCTGGATTATTATCGGCATCGTCAAGCATTTCATCATTATTATTATTATTATTTAAATGTTGTAAAATATCGAGTCGTTGTATATTAATATGGGCCACTGAGACCAGATTTTCTGGTAAATTTGGTGGATTTGGTGGTTGTGGTAGATTACCACCATGATTATTATCATTATGACTATGTCTTTGACTTTCGATAGCAATCATTTTCTGTCGTTTCTCTTCCATCAACCGATCACGATGCTTATGTATATAATCATTAATATTCGGTAGATCATCAACAACACATGCTGATAATGCTGAACGATATATATTCATATCGGTAGCTTCATACCATTCATTGGTACGATCATCATAACATTCAACATGATAGATTGTTGTAACACCATTAAAACCACCAATTGCAAAAATCATATCATCGATAATTTCTATTGCAAAATTACTACGTGGATTATACATATCTGGTACTGGTGTCCATTGATTGGTTTGTGGATTAAATTTTTCACCACTACACATTCTTGATATACCATTAAAACCACCTAATACATACAAACAACCATGGTATGAGATACATGCCACACCGGAACGTCTTGAACGCATCGATGTTATCGATGTCCATTGATTCATTTCAGGATCATATACTTCAGCTGAATTCATACATTCTTGTCCATTAAAACCACCAGTTATATAAATTTTCCCTACAAAACAAAAAAAAACATTGAAAAATAGATAAGATAAAATCTAAATAATAAATTAGTGTTAATGACAGAGTTTTGAGCTAAAATCCAACCTATAAATGTAAAATTTAAACTAATAATATAGAAATTTTCGTCTTCTCTCTCGATTTCTACAACTTCCAAATGTTAATTTTGTGCGAGAGAGGGGTTTAAGTAAACATTTACTGCATACAATTAAATTATTTTTTAACAAACAATAAATGTCTTGGAATAATCTCACAGAATAAGTATAGGTTTAATGTAAACTTCAATAAAACTTGAATTAAAAGATAATCCGATTCTCATTCACACGAATTCACAGCCGTAAAAATAGAAATGATCATCATAGTTGCAATTCTAGTGGCAAATATTTAACAATTCATATCAATGAAACTTTTTCGTTCATCTCTTCTAGAAACTATCATCTTCCATTAAAGTATTAAAATTTTATAAACAAATTCCAGCCAGTATAACACTTATTGTCTCTGTCTATTATTTAATAATACCGTCATATTCTGAAATAATAGGATTTTATGACCCTTCAAGTAATATCCTGCATCTATTCGAGTTAATTTCTGGTAAATTGGGATAGTTCCGGATTTACTAGAATCTTTAAATTTTAAATAAATAATGTTAACAATTTTAGTCCTCAGGAAATATTCGTGTAGGGTCCTCGTATTATTCGAACAAAGAAACAACCTGTTTAGTTAGATTTTTCGTCATTATCACCACTTATAAAGACACAATTCGAGGAGCTATTTGATAAACTTTGCTCCATATAGAAGTTTATTTTCAAAGTTTTAATTTGTCTGTTTACTTATGCATCACTTCCTATTTGTGTCGTCTTTATCGTTTTATTTTCTTTCCGAACGAACGATACTTAACACTAAACTTTTCCCCCTGTTTTAATTCGTTCAGTTTTTACCATTATCTTCTGTATTGGTGGTACTTTTATAACAAAAAACTTACCGTTTAGGGTACAAGCACTGGCATCCGAACGTTGCATATTCATTGAAGCAACCAGTGTCCATTGATTGGTGCGATAATCGTATTTCTCAGCTGTATTTTGTCGATGATGTCCATCATAACCACCCATCGCGTAGATATAATCATTTAGCACCGTCGTACTAACATAACAACGTTTCGAATGCATCGGTGCAATTTCTTGCCAAATTTTCGTGATTGGATTAAAACAACGGCACGAATTAAAATAATCCATCCCATCAAAACCACCGATCACATAAACATTATGACCTACGACACATGTACCATGATATGCTCGTGGACCAGCTTGATCAACATGATCAATACGTATCCAACGGTCAGCACGTGTATCATAGGTTTCGATGAAATTTGTCGGTGAACCACCACTCCAACCACCGACAGCAAAAAGAACTTCATGGGGTAGACGAGGCCGGGCAATTTCCGGTGTTACAGCTTCACCATTTCTATTAAAAAGTCGACCCAAAAAAATTAAATTGTATATTGATTGATTAATTTTCAAGATACTTGTGCATTATCCGTTCAAGATCGTAGAGGAATTTTAATGTTTCAATAACCATCGGACGACTTTCTTCACATGCTGTTACGTATGGATGATCTTTAACTTTTTCCATAAAAAACTGTGTTTCTAATAAACCTAAACGTATACATTTCATCAATATCACAATATATTGTTTACGGTTCTCGATATCATAATTGATCCATTTGATAACTGTTTCCCAGACTAATTCTTCACTTTTTACATTTAAATTATCTGACATTATAATTGATTTCAAATCATCTAATGATAATTGCATCAATTCTAAACTAACTTGTGAGATTTGTACGAAATTCTTCATCGTATATTTCCAACAGAGATCAGTTAATTCAGAAAAGAAATGATTACGAGCAAATAGATAAACACCAATACAATTTGTTGGATTTATAGTTTTGGTTAAATATTGATAGCAAATCTTTAAAATATTGATTAAACTAAAATAATCAGCCGCTATCAGAACATCAAAAACATTATCATCGGTCAATTTGATTTCTCTTAAATAGACATATTTTAATAGTAGAAACATCATCTCTTTACTGACGCCTGGGATTTTCAGTTTTGTCGCATTTTCGTCGTGCAGGATTGTTGTAAAAGCAGCTCTAAAATTTGCCGGTATTACAAAAATTGAGTTTTCTTCAAAACAAATTACCTAAAATATTGACTACAACCACACAGGATTATTCGATGTATCGGTATTTCTGTACAATCATCTAAAATAATCACTGCATCACACAATGTATTGGTTTCTTGAAATTTTGAAAAAGTTTGCATTGATTCGAAACTTATACATCTTTTCGGTTCATCGGTTGTTAATTCCTGCATTTGAGTCCCACCACTTTTCCGCAAAAAAAATTCAAGGAATAACAAAAATAAAGACAAATTTACAGATAATTTGGATTGACTTATTCTAAAAAAAAAGTTTGCAATGGATTAGTCAAAATAAGTCAAAAATTTGACAAATTTTCGAAGGCAACTCTAGTGCAACTTTTATTGTTAATTAATCATTTTTTTGTCGTAATTTATTTTAAATAAAATGTATGAGTTGCTGATTATAATATTTTTTAACACCTGTAGCGCTTGCGCCCTTAGAAAATACACGCCCTCCAATAAGAGGGGGTGTATAATGAGAGTCCTCCACAACTTTTATATTAATCAGAAACTTGTTGTCGCTCTGTTATCGTTAATATAAAAATCAGAACTATAGCCCTATAGTTTTTCATACGACTGTCCTGGAAGACGAACAACAGGTGAGTGCGACACGTGTATTTAATCATTTAACACTATTTGTCGTTGGTGTAATTTCTCGGATTTTATTTGAAACTATTGTAAAGTTATTTTAGTCCAAAATACAAAGAAAATACCAAATTATTGATTAGAATTTGTCAAAAGAAAAAATCAAAAATTGGACCAAAATGTTAAGTAAACATTTTCCCCATAATTGTTTTTTTCTAAAATCTCTAAAAAAATTTCAAAATTATGGCATAATTTGGCTTTTTCTGTGAATAGACTTGTTGTTAATTAATTTTCTATCATTGCTGCTAATTGATAACGAATTGATTATAAGTGGCGAGATGCTTGTGATTTTGGTGGATGCGCCGGGCGAGCGCCCACTGTAGTTTCTCGATAATAACGCGAATATTTCAAAGAAAAATTGCAAATTTTCAACAAAATTCATTTAGAAAACCCACATACAACATATTTTTCTAATAAATATCAAATCTTCTCAAGAGTGTTTGTTCATTATTATTTTACGACACATGAGATCCAATCAAAAAGACGAGTTTTCGTGTGCGTTTTACTTTAATGCGGTGTTAAAAATTCACATGCACGAGCCACTGACAAGTGATAGTTGAGAAATACGGTACTCTAACAATTTATCTTAAAAAAGGCGGCGGGAATTTTCTAAAACCTAATTCTATGTGTGTCCAGTTATTTTTGTTGCAGTTTTTATTTTATGCTCCACAATGAAGTTTTACCATTTCCTGCTACTAATTGCAACGCTAACAACAACAACGACTCGGCTAAGTAACGGACAAAGTATAATCGATGCTGGTTTAGAACCATTGGATGCTACTGGTACGATTGAATGTCATCGACGTTTATATACATACCGTGTAACTCAGACTGATGAGAATGGTAAACAATGCTGGGATACATTATCGGTGATGGCTTGTTGGGGACGATGTGATTCCAATGAGGTAAAAAACCAAAACAGAGACTAATATATGAGCGGTAAATGGAGAAGAAAAAAAATGTCAAAGATTTTTTGATAAATCATTCGCCAAATTTAATTGAAATGCTTGATAGCGAATCCATCATTCAATATCGTTCTATTTTCTTTGCATTTTTCACGTTTTGTTATTGTTTAATGTGTATGGAAATTTCAATCAATAACAAAAACGGGAAGATTTCAATTACTTTTTAATATTCTTACGTAAATGGGAGTCTTGTACGTTGGTCAACAAACCGACTGGACATTCCACGCTACAAAGCACAGTAATTGTTAGAGTTAACAAGTACATTTTCCACCCTGTAATCCGAACTTTTCCATTTTTCTAATTCTATATTAAACATTTTGCATTTCAATAATACAGATATGTTTAAGACGATTATTAATTAATGTTGTAGGGCTGAATCAAATCCTGTTTTCACAATAAAGGGCATTTGAAATTTATTATTTTATTTTGCAGATATATTACACACCAATTTATATAAATTCTCAGCTTTTCAACAATTTACGAAATTAATCCGCCCGTTTTCGAATCACTAATCCGCCCATCGTCTTTGCAAACATATGTGTTTCATTGTTGTGTCATTTATGTCGTGTTTTACAAAATGATCCTTAAATCTTCTCGTATATATTATATAATATGTATGGAAATATTTGTTACTCTGGTTTGGGGGCGGTAGATTTTCAAATAATTTATCATTTTCTGTAGAAATGTATAACGGTAAAGGCCACCACCCAAAAATGTTTAATAGAATCTGTTGATAATTTGATTCAAAACGAAAACTGGTATATACTTTTGTGCCAGTATTTTATTAGATTTTTGTAGGATTTATAGGAAATTTTTATAGACAATATAGTCATTGGTGCGGTAAAAATGATAAAACCCGAAAAAAAAATTGGGAATTTTTATATTTCCTTTTAAGATAATTTTGTTAAAAGAATAATTTTATTATCCTGTTAACTAAACGTTTGTTTGTAACATA
>JAZBHA010000045.1:33592-70563 GCA_037464855.1 Iselma pallidipennis
GTTTCCCGTACAAAAAGTCCAATCACCCTGTATGCGTCCATTATGGTCGTAATCGTAGTGTTGTAACATTACGACATTGTGAAGAGGGTGCTTCACCATCGGCGGCACGTTACGAATATTTGGAGGCGGCTGGCTGTAAATGTCAACTATGCTCATCGTCTGATACCAGTTGTGAAGGCTTAAGATATAGACCGCAACGCTCCCATCCAGGTTCATTAGGTTTCCGAATCAATTAATGTTAAATATTTTGCTTAATTTTATTACAATTTAATTAGAACAACGGTGGCTGTATTTGGTTAAATGTTGATTGTACAAAATGGATGTGAGTGTGTGTCTGTGTGTGTTCGTGTGTGAAACATTTACTTGATGATAATAATAATAATTATTATTGGCTGGAATAGTAAATGGTTCACATCTCAACAATTGTGTTTGATTTAAACAGAACAAAACTAATAAATTATTTCTGGTAGTTGTGAGCATTCAATTTCATTACTTTTAATCTGTGCTCCTTTAATCCTTCCCAATAAAAAGATTGCGAATTGAAGCATTTGAGGCAAAATAAAAAAATTAATATTTGACCGAAACGTCATTTGGGACACACAACAACCGAATTGAAATCGATCCATGAGAGATATTTCAAATTATTTTTAGATTAAACTTAAATCACCCACTACACCACCGGAGATGGTTTTTTAATTGAGACGACCAGAACCAATTGTTCTGTTGTAATAGATTTGAAAGAAAAAAATATAATATACCTATACAAGTGAAAGAGAGACGGAAAAGTCAGTGCACTTTTGTGAATTTTTAAATTCCCACTGGACAATTTTAATTATTTTTTTTTTTTGGTAAAATTTGCCAATACTCGTAGAAATAATTAAATTCATCCTCAATTTGAGACGATCAACCCTTGTTTGTTGTCGAAAAATTTGCACTTATTATACAGACGTAGGTGTGCCGGGGTGTTTGAAAATCTCCTCCAACCACCGGTAAATTTACTTAAACACGATCACCTTTAATTTTCCACAAAATTATATACGTGTCGTTGTTGGGGGGGTTGGGTTGTATGTAAAAAAGGGTGTTTAACAAGAAAATTTATACAGAATTTCCAGTTATTGTTTTGAACCAATGATCCAAATACTGTACGGACACAGTTGGTGTATAATGCCAGGTGATTTTCTTATTATTAAGAAAATTGAAACACCTCTTGACACCAATCACCAATATCGTGAAGTTGCATAAATTATACAAAATAAATTCTCTTCTCATCAATTTTAACAGGAAAATGATTTTTTTTTCCATCTATTCGTTTCTGGATATATTTTCCATTTTTCTAACGAATTCTATTCTCTTGAGATCTAATCAGCGATGGTCACACCTAATTTTTCTCTTTTTTTGTGTCGGTATACCTCCCATATTCAGTCAATTCCTGTTAATTAAAACACGCTATTTTTCATTAATGATTGAATACAAAAAATAATGTAGGGTAATAGGGAAACTGTGGAAATTTTATAGAATTTTGAAATATTTCCAGATAATGAAATTTACGTTTTATTACTAGAAAGTTGGATAAACTTCAACTAAATAGTGTTAAAAACTTTCAGTAGAGCTTTTTGCATTTTTAATGGAAATAGAGTGGTATTTGGTTTTAATATACAGCATTTAGAGGATTTTCAAAATAAAATTCTGGATTTTTTTTAGAAACAAACATTTAATTTGAAGTGTTTACTATTATTTTTGTTAGTTTACAATCGGTCAGTCAGTATAATATTTACATAAAACCTAATAGAATAATGTACATTTCACAAACATAAAAAATAAAAAACTATATCCTGAGCATAGATTGTGTATCTTCGTTTTAATCTTTTTTGCAATGATAACAAGCGCAGCTAACGGCCGATTTGAATGTTAATGTTCGAACACCATCAACGCATAAAACTCTAGCTTCAAATGGTTCAGTTTCCATTATATTACAACATTGTCCAACGGATGTTACTGGTTGATTTGGTGTTGCTTTTGGACCAGATGGAACAGCCCAACTTTCACAGAAACCACGACATGCATTCGTCGTCATATGGAATTCAACACAATCTGGGATGCTAATTTTACGTGTATGACCTTAAAATATGATCGATAACCAATCAGTTATTTTGATGATGATTGGAAAAAAATGTTTGCGAGCGAAGGTGGATGTTGGGTGGTGACTTACCAACTTTATGACAACCAGGCCTTTGCCAACTGTCTCTTGCATTCACAGTCGTTACCATAAAAGCATTCGATAGTGATAGAATGGTGAACACGAACCAACACGCCAACATTCTGGAATAGTTCAAGCGAAAACTACAATTGGTGGATGCGCCGGGAGAGCCGTTCAATTTTTTTCCCTAAACGATCCTTTTTTTGTGTGACAAAAATATTGTAACTTAAATTGTAAGACAGTTTTCTAGGATTCGATTTGAAAGTTTGATTGAATTTTACGATTCGGACATGGATAATTGAAAAAGAAATTGAGTCGCCGTCCAGAAAAACCACATAGACAATCAAATTTTGTCCTTTTATTTAAATGGAAAACAAACTCACCTGAGCGCTGCGTTTCACACTCAGTTTGTTGATAACGTTGGGACAGACGATGGTTGTGTCGTCGTCAGTGTCGCAACTCTGAATGAACGACTACAGTAATGTTGGTCTATATGTTCTTTCTATCTCTTTTTCACCACCACCGCCACCACCACCATCACGACAATTTCCACCCCCACTTATTCGCAACATGTATATATTTTATAAGAACACCCCCGTAATCATACCGATTTTTTTTTCACCCTCTACTACAGGAATTAAATGAATAGAAATTTTTGATTTATGGAAATGATTTTCTTTTTTTTTACTGTTTGCTAGTTGTTAGTTTTGTTCATTTAACAGGTGAAAATTACATGTAAATGGGGTTGTTTTTTTGAGATTTAATGAAGTGAAATGGATAATCTCCGGCATAATAATGACAATAAAAGAAAAAGTAAAAAAATGATAGGAAATTACTGAAGTTTCAATTTAGGATTGTTCAACAAGAAATCGAATATTGTTCAATATAACTTTTTAAAAGATTAACAGAAAAAAAAGGCGGGATGGAGTAGGGGGGTTATTTGAATAGAACCTTTGACGTTTATTGAAGTTTATTTCAAACTTTACTAGGAGCTTACAAATTTATATTCAACTTTCTTGCAAAAAAATGGAACAAAAACTAAAATTACCAAAACTAGAACAAATTAACACAATTCTGTTAACTAAACAAAAAAAAACGAAAATCTAGCCTAATCCGAAATGATTCAAATCGGCATTGGTAAAAATTGGATTTGGTTCTTTCTGTATCTCGGTTTTGAAACGATCAACGACTTCTTGGATAATTTTCGAATTTTCCATACCATAAAGTTGACTATTTTCATTTGTAATTGCATTTCTATCATTTTGTCCATTATCATCCTTATCAATATTATCAGACAGAATGAATTCTTTGAAACAATCAACGAATTCTGTAAACATTCTTTTACATTCGTTATAACTCTCTTTAATCAACTGATTGGATTCTTCAACACTATTTACTGTCGACATTTTTTCTAGAATCTCTTCTCTAGTTAGAAAATTCTCAGTTTCTTGCAAAGTTTGTGTTTCACAATCAGTTAAAGAATAATCATGATCAATATTTGAAATTGTCGATTCTTTGGATTGAATTGTTTGCTGATAAGATTCTTCAACATTCTCATGGATTTTCAAAGCTGCTGGTGGTGGTGGTGGTGGTGTTGATGGAACTTTAAAAACATACAATAATTGAAGACTTTCTTCAGATGCTTGATGTAAATTTTCTGTATCAAATAGATCTTCTGATCGTTTATCAATATTTTGCGGTCTAGTAAACACTAAACTTTTCTCTGATAATTGTTCAGAATCAACAATAAATTTCTCTTGACCTGTTATAGCTAAATCTGGTAGACTACCCATATTTTGGAACAAATCTTCATCAATTGCCATTTTATCATCATAATTAGTATCATTGGTAGGATTTCCATTATTTTGTGTTTGTATTGTAACGAAATTATCATTTGATAAGATACTGAAAGGAACACCAGTAACAGTAGTGATAGTATTGGAAATTTCAGGTTCTTTGATATTTTCGTCTGTATTAGTTTCATCATCTTTCATATAAATTGTTATTTCATCAGAGGTAAGACTTTTCATAAAATTCTGTCGTGTCTTCAGCATATATTTTAAAAGACCTTTAATTTTCAGCACAAGCCAACGATTCTCTGGTTCATAATCGGTCGTGTTTAGTTTTTTTAAAAATTTCAACAAATCATTTTTATTGTCAATTTTATTGTTCACACAATCCAATAATTGTTGATAGAATGTTTCTAGTTCCATTTTAGTTAACATTTCCGTTTGACCATTTTCAAAGATACAAATCTGCCCATTTTGAATCTTTTTATTGAACTCAGTACGACGGTTTAAAATAAACTCCAATATACCACGTATTTTCGATAATAACAAGCGATTTTTCACATGATGTAATTTCATTTTTGATATGCGTTTCAGATGATACTCCAACATATCATGGGAGATTTTGATTTCTTTACGTAGATATTGTTGTAAAAAACTGTGAATTGTTGTTAATTCAATATTTTCATCACGTATATAGAAACTGCGACGGAATGAATTATTCAGGATTGGTGAATTTTCATTTTGGGAAATTGCGGTATTTTCCGTGTTTAATTCGTCCATTTTTACGTGTTTTTACGGGAAAACTAAATTTTCCCCCAACCCGGGCCACGACAAGGTGTACCAACTGCTGATTAGTTCGACGACTTATCGTAGAGGTCGCTCCAAAGTTACTAACTTATTTAAATTCGACGCATGCGTCGTAGGTGGTACTGCTACGGTTTTTAGCCACTCGTGCTTAGTTCAACACTTCATTGTAGAGGTCGCTGTAATATTCCTAACCTTACTTTATTTATTTTTTAGGTTATGGCAGTGTTTTGGAAATGTTTAATTTTTCAACAAGATTTTTATTTATTTCAAGTTTAGTTTCTGGTATTTTTTTCGCAATTCTTATTAAATTTCTCCAACAAGAACAACACACAAATAATCACAATACAATAAAGAAACTATTTAATCATGCCAATTATGAGATTTGGTTCAAATCAAAGAATCTATCAAGGAAACGTTTATTATTCGATGAAATCCGTTACAAATCGAATAATTTCAATTTAGAATCCAAATTTTTATATAATAAAGTTGATATATTATGTGTGATATTAGTACGTAATTGGAAGAATGTTGAAGCAGCTAAAAATACATGGGCAAAACAGTGCAATCAAATCGAAACAATTCATCTAGAAATGAATAAATCCAAACAATTACCATTAAAACGAACCTATAAAGATTCATCATGGGTGATTTTATGTTATAATCTACTAAAAGTACCTGATTTTAAATGGATTTTAATTGTTTATGATTATACATTTGTTATCTTAGAAAATTTACGTATGTTTTTAATTGGATTGAATCCTGATGATGAGTATTATTTAGGCAATACAGTGAAATATTGGAATACAATTTATAATTTCGGACAAGCTGGTTATGTATTAAGTCGTGGTGCAATCAGGAAATTCCAGAAAAACTACAATAATCAAAGTTGTATAGAGAAATCAATGTATCACAATAAGGAAGATTATTATTTAGGTAGATTTTTAAATAATTTAAATATAACACCATCAGATACTAGAGATTCTGACAATTATACAACATTCCATCCATATAATTTATATCAAATGGTGTTTCCTGGTGGAACTTACCATACATCCAGTATTTATCCAGAGAAATGTTGTAGTCGTTATACGATCACATTTCAAGGTATTGAAGGTGATAAATTTTATACATATTATTATTTATTATATACGGTACAGATTTTCTGGGCGGGAAAGTATGGCAATCAATTACCAAACACTTCACTACAAGACAATAATGTAAGTATTTATTTGCTATTATTTATTATTTTAATTATTAAACAATTGACCTGAATAGGCATGGAAACAGTTCTTAGAAAGTCGTAATATTTCAATAAACATATCAAATGAGCAATATTATCAAATATGGGAGGATCTAATTGATGATCCAACATCATTTGCACAACATATGAGACGTGAACAATTCGATTAAAATTTGTACTTAATTATAATTAATTACATATAAATATATTTTTTATAATAATAATAATAAAGTTTTTTTTATTGAATATCACAATAATAATTTAAAAACTGAATCGACCACGAACCTTAAAGAATCCTAATGAATTCCGGTTATGTATAATTGAACCGATTCCAATATAATTCTGTAAAACAATCTGATTCTCAACAATTTTCTTTTGATTCCCGTTCGATAATTCTCCTAATAATTGTTGTAATTTTTCAATAAATATTTCTAAATTGTATAAATTACGTAGATCTTTATCAATTAATTGATTATGAAAATATAATGGATGATATGTTAATGTGGAAAATGGTAAATCTTCATTGAATGGATTCCATTGACTGGAAAAATTCACTTTGCCTTGATTCCAAACCAAACGGATACCTTTCATGTTACGATTCCTAACAAAAAAACAAACAAATTAATTAATTAAAACAATACTTAATTAACTAATTAATGAAAATATCCAATGAAATTAACAATAAGTAGGAAAAACTTGTACCTAGGCTGGTAAAGTTTGTTGTCAGTTTTCAACCATTTCGAAAATAGACAAGTCTCCACAATATCAATAAATCCATCTATGTGGCTGCCAGATCGTAATTGTTATCACAAACAATTTTTAATAATAATAGTAATAATGATAATAATAGAAAGTGTTACTTACGGTATTAAAGAAACTGAAGGATAGATCAGATCACCGATAATGATTTCATCAATCATCTCCAATGGGATTTTTTTGTATCCTAATCGTTTCAATGCAATAAAATCATATTTGACAATAACTAAAGTTTTTGTTGTTAATAGAATTAGACGTTCTTTATCTGAATTCCAATGACTTATTCTAAAAACAAGAAGAAACATATAGGTTTTGTAAAAATCAGTATTTCAACAAATACAGAGTCAAAAGAAAAGCTTCCACTAAAGGTCCATCAGAATTTTCATCAAGAAACTCATCTTTACATTCATTTAGTGCTCGAACAATTACATTTTCACGGAATGTAAAAAAGTTTTGTGGATCTTCATTGATGCATACAGTCGGTTGGATTGTATTTGATGAAGTGTCTTGTGTTTTTCTAGCAAATAGTGTTTCAGATACTGGAAAAAAATGTATGATAAACAATTAATTTCTAGAAAATAGGGAACACACTCACTACAACTACTTATTGATGGACATAGAATCAAGCCAGTATATAAAGACATTACTGTTTATCAGTAATACAAAAATAAATAAATAAATAGTAATAAACTTACATTTATTAGGCAGTGTTGTTATTGGTGTTATCAGATCAACACTCCATTTCGTTTTATTATTCTTATCGTCGTTATCAATTTCATTATTATTATCAATTGATGCACCATTTGATAACGGTGATTCTTTATTGAGTAATTGACGATTCTCTGAATTTATCTCTAAAGTAGCTCCATGGAATTCTTCAAATGGTTCTTCGTCTTCTAAATTAGTATTCGACATTTTTTTTAATTTTGACAATACAAAAAAAAACAGCTGATTGACTGTCAAATTTGAATCAAGCGCCAAATCATCTACTTCAACCTAATTCTAATAGATGGCGCAGCTATCAAAATAAATAGCAGTGGCGGGAAACGCGTCCAAGTTTAGAACACGCGCAGCGAAGCGGGGGGTGTTCTGAAGGACAACGAGTTGTTTATACTTTTTTTTCTATTTTGTCCTTTTTATGCCTTTTAAAATAAAAAAATCCGCATGATATCAGACAATTACATTTAGGGAATTTCGTTGCGGCCATGTTACGGTTGGTCATGATGATATTTGACAGATATTCACAACTATAAACCATAGATATATACAGGGTCTTGAAAAGGTTCTAGGTACATGTGCGAAAAGAGGTCGGGCGGGAGTGAGAACACTTTATAGAGATTTTGTATATGGGCAACAGTGACAAAAATGTACAACGTGAAGGGAGGGGACTTTTTCATTGTCCAGAGCAGGTAAACTTCTACCATTCTACCTAAACAAACCAGTTTTTGTCTCTGTTGTCCTTATACAAAATCTCTATAAAGTGTTCTCACTCTTTTCGCCTATGTACCTACTAGCTTTTCAACAACCTGTATATCTATGCTATAAACTGTGTTTTATAATTGCTCGAACAGATACGTCACGTTTTATAATTTCTCGAGGTCGTGTTTTATATCGTGTTGTGACACTAAAAAGCAATAACTTTTGTATGTTTTATTATACAAGTTTGCAATCATAAAACGGTTTAAATAAATTCGAAAATTGTTCTAATAAATCAGAATTTTATAAGATTGTGAAATTATAAAACGCGGCGTTGTAACTCATGTGATCCAGCATCACCAACATTAAAAAATAAAAGTTTCAACAAAACTGTTTCGAAACAGTTTTGGGATGAAAACGATATCTCTGATGAAAACTGTTGCGTAATGACTTCATTATAGACGCAAAATAGAAAAAATAAAATTACACAATCGTTTTCCTACTAAAAATTTCCTTCTCAATTAAACAAATTCTGAATTTATTGATTTATTTAAAATTTTATAAAACATCTACAATTATAATTATAAAGTTTCACCACTACCTAATGACATTGCATTTGGACTTGGCGTAGAACTAATTGAACTTAATGTCTCCTCTTTAACTCGTGCCTTATTTGGATCTTTTTCTTTCTTCTCTTTATCTTTATTGTGTTTATGTTCATGTTTATGTTTATGTTTGTGTTTATGTTTCTTTTTGTCTTTTTTCTTCTTTTTCAATTTACCCGAATCTGATTTATGTTTAGAATCGGTATCTTTCTTGAACATGCCCGGTTCAAAACCAACAGGACCACTTTGACCCATCATACCTGGCAATGAAACGGAATTATCTGAAAAGTATTCTTGTTTTGGTGGTGGTTTTACATCCACTTGAACATCCATTGGTTCTTCCTGGAATTTAATGAAACATAAATTTATAAAATTTCAACAAAAAACCGGAAAGAAAACTACCTTGACCCTATTATCATCATTACTGGCTACAACTTCAACGTTCATACATTCAAGATTATCATCAAGAATTACTTGACTTGTGTCTTTGGAACCCGGTGATTGGGTCTTTGTTTCGATTCCAGGACTTGGTTGTGGTTTCGTTGATGGTATAAATGGTGGTTTCTTTGCATCTTGTTTTTGTAAATTCATAATACCAGCTAATTCTGGGATAGGTAAACAAACTGGACGTTTACTACCATATAATGTAAAATATAAATCAACCAGATCACATCTAAGTCTTGTATCATGTGATAACATACCACTATTAAGGAAAAAAAACAATTAATTTAAAAATAAACAGATAAGAGTTGAATCAGAATTACTTAACATTGGTCCAGATTCTTTCAACTAATTCTGGAATATCAAGCCTTTCACGATGGGCTCGTTTAAATGGTGGATTATTTATCATCAATTCAGCTAATTTATGGCGTACACCCGGGTCTGGATCATTCTCTAAAATATCAAGTAGATGTTGTAGATCATCCCAACGACCATCAGCACGAACGAAATCCACTAAACATTCCAAAGCAGCCAATCGAACATCTAAGACATCAAAGACAATAATTAACAAATTCTCCAATATTTTTCAAATTTAAATCAAACTTACCAATAAAATGCCCATAACAGGCATAACTTTTAAACACTGTCGGTCGACTTGGTAGATGTCCAAATTTTTGTAATTTTCTAATTGCTTTTAAACACGCCACCGAAACTGTATATTTATAACATGGTAGAACTTTTTCTAAATTCAATAATCTTGTAATCTCTTCCAAAATTAATTTCGTATCTGTACTGAGATTTTCAGCTGTTATTGGTGCACCTTGATGTACCATCGATACCACTGGTGTTACTGTACAACCTAATGCTTCAACTAATGTTGCACGATAATAATTATCCGAATAACGATTCTTCGAATTATCATTATATTTAAATAGATCCAATAGAAAACGTATAACATCCGGTGGACAAATACCGTGTGCATTACGTAAACCAGCCATAGCTAATGGTATCGTCTTTTGTAAGAAATAATGTTGGAAATTTGTAAAACTATTTTGACGAATAATATGGGGTGCAGCAAATGATCCAAATAGTTTACGAAAAATTGCCAGCATTGCTGGTGGTCCAGCCCAATTGGCTACCATTGCATTGGCAACTTTTGTTAGACAATGTGCTGCTCGACAACGAATTTTATAGAAACATTGTTCATTCTCGATTGTATCGGTTAATGCTAATCGAGTAGCTGGTGTTGGATAACGTTCTAATGCTGTAATTGCTTCCATTTGTGCGGTAACATCACGTTCATGTCGTAATTGATATTGCCATTGATAATCGGGTTGTTCAATGATAACACTACGTAATAGAGTCATTTCGGGATCTAATCGTATCCAAAGAACTGGGGAATCACTAGAAAATAAACCAAATTGTTATCAATTGATTAAAAAAACGTTTAATTCTTACTCCATTGCACTCAAATCCATATCAACTTCTTCACCGGTACACAATGGGATCTTCTTCTTTTTATTCCGTCGACTCTTCGAATGACACGTTATATCAGCTTTAACAACAGTATTCTCAATTTGCAACATATGTTTAAATGTTCCATCAAGTTCTTGTAATGTCACCAATAACGGGCCAACATATTTACGAATACCAGTTTGTGTGGTAGCATCTTGTCGTATTTCCAATTCGATGGTATTTCGTTTTCGATTAAATACAGAAGTTAAATGGAATTTTGCATGTCCACCAGTACGTACCCATTGATCAATAAATACAGCCATATCTTTACCAGTTACTGTAAAAATTGCTTTTGTAAAAACATTCGTACTAATCAACATATGTCCCCATAGACCACTGCCGATTTTCTGTTGTGCAGCATTTGTGGCCAATGATAATTGTTTATTGAATACTTGTAATAATAATTCTTGTCCAATACGATGTTCTAACATTCTCATAACTAAGAAGGCTTTCTTATGTAATGCTGTTATATACATCGGTGACATTGTATGTAAATTCCTGATTGAAAAATAGAATTTCTCATCGTTTGGTTTTGAAACGGTCTGTTGGGTATTGGCACCAACTGGTAATGGAGCTGGTGGTTGACTTGGATCCAATATTATACCACCGAATTGTTCCTCATATTTAACCACATCATATAATAATTCTTGTACCCAATGACGATACTCATTATTACCAAAACTCTTCTTACAATACAAACCACAAAGATATTGACTGATACCTTTATTCAACCACATATCCGACCAATTTTGCATTGATATAAAACAACCGAAAAATTGTTCAGCAATAGCTTGTGCCATTATTGTTCGGGTTGCATAAACTTGATCAACAATAACAGCTGAATGTAATAAATTAACACTCAATATACTCATTGTTGCATATGAACGATAATCTTCATGGGTTTCATCGACAAATACTTGTTTATAACACGAATATGGATAACGATTTGATAAGGTTTCTTCATAGTATTCGAATGCTTCATGCATATATCTAGTTGTTACACGTAATAATGGTAATAGATTTGGTAAACAGAAATGGGTTACTTCATGCATATATGGATCAACATAGATTTCAAATGGACCAACAGCTAATGATATATTTGGTGCACATGTTGGTATATTCAATGTATAATGATAGGTTTTACGTCTCATATCTGGTGTATAAACCACTTCAATTAAATCACCATTTGATACAGCTGTTAATTCATCATCAACAGTAAATTCTAATTTCCATGTACATGTTTCAGCAAAACTATCAACACATGGGAACCATAATCGGGATGAATTTTGATGACCATATGTAAACATATGTACACCACGTTCAGTATATGTACCCTCTTTTTGTGGTACAACAAAATGTATACCACCTTGTGGTTGTTCTAATGAAAATTCAATACCAACACGTAATGCTGTACCTTCAGCAACTAAATGTATAGCTTCCGGTGGGATTGTTATCACTAATTCACCAGCATTATTATCAGGATCTACTTTAAGGGCGGCATTTAAATGATGAGTAGAGAATGTTTCCAGACTTCGTCTAAAACACACAAAGTATTAAGTTTTTTTTTTAGAAAAAAGACTATTAACTAACGTCTCAGTATCTGATTGACAAATATCTAAAAATGGATCGAAATATTGAAATTGAGCCTCATAATCATCGTTTAATATAACACGATAGATACGACATTGTTTTGCATTCAATTTAATATGTCGTAAATTGTCCCGTACAGGAACAACAGTTAATTCAACAAAACCCTAAAATAAACAATTCGATCAACAATTTTCCCAATTTTTATCATAAATATTTAACATACAATTATACTTTTCCGTTCAAAACTTATACCAGTCAGACTAACAATTTGATGAGCTGTAAATAAACAAACAAATTTCTATAATTTTCTAATTATTGGAAAATTTATAGAGAAGTTTAAATTAAAGATACTTATAATTTAAAAGGTCTACAATTATCTCCAGTACGTTCCCGTTTCATTTTTTTTTATTTTAAGAAATTAAAGGACCCACATAGCCGACAAACTTCAAGAAGTTTATATTTGAGGTTATGATGTTTATTTTGTTTTGTTGCCCCCAAAGATGTCGCCCCAGAAACAACAAAGGTAAAGGACGGAAAGCGTGAGGCAATTAGTCGAACAAAGATAAACAATCTATCATGGAATCTCTTTAGGGATTTTTAAATTTCACTAACATTGAAATAGATAATAAATATGACCTTAATTTCGCTAATAAGTTACAATGGATTAATGAAACTGATTAAAAATATCACATAGATTTGAAGAATTAAATTATATCCGATAATATTCAATAAATTTGTTTGTTGATTGATTGACTATCGGAGAGTTGGTGACATTTTCCTTAGGTTGGCGTCCTGAAGTGGTGACATTTCCAATTTTTAAACACTTTTTAGGTTATAATCCGTTAAATTGAATGTTTACGTTTTTTTTCTAAATTGACTAAAAACATTGGTATTTGTTATTTGTGTTTGTTAATAATGCCATATAAATTAAGTTCTCGTGAAGTTCTACTTTATTTAAATGAATTAGGTTATACAAATATAACTGCACAACAATTAAAAGAATTTATGCATGGTAATTATAATCATTTCCCGCCGATTTACCATAATTATTTCTCTTTTAATTCTTTAATTTATTTGTAGATTTGAAGAAATTAATAAAATACGAACAAGAACGTCACAAAGAACAGAATCATAATAATTCAATTAAAGAGACAATTAATGATATTTTTACAAGTTTATATCAACATTCAACGGTTGAATCGCGTGCTAAACAAACACCAAGAAAAGAGAAAGCAATTTCCGTACAAATTCGTCGTAAACCAAAGCAACACCATATACATTGCATACATTATGATCAAAATGAGAAACGTGAAGATTTAAGTGGAGTTCCAACTCAGCAATCAGAAGCACCTATGAAACGTCAAAAGAGTACATTAGTGGATAAAGATACTCAAACAGAACGAAAACAAGCACTTTCAGCCTCTAGTAAAACTACAGTAACGAAGAAACAATTAAGCCAAGGATCGAAATCGAAGTCACAATGTAGATAACTTTTTTCTCCCGATTATTATATTTATTATTAATTCTATTTTCATATTCTAGTTATAAGATCAACAAGTTGTTTACGTTCCAAAACTGATCCGGTAGCATTGTACCATCAATACCAGGAGGAATGGAAACGGATCAAAATTCCAGGTGAAGACAATAGGGCTGATTTACGATGGGCAATACGGGAAAAAATGATGAGTGGGCCTAAATGTCGCTCAAAATGTGATTGTTAAATCCGTTCATTATGTTAAAATTGTGTTGTAAATAATTATTAGTTGACAAAGTTATAAGTTGTATATATGGTTGCATACTATATTGTTTGTATGTGTGGTTGCATACATTTTGACAATCAATATGTTAGGTTAGTTTTTTCTAACCTTTATTTTTATAAATATTGTTAAATATGTTCTTAAGAAAATTTCCAATTTGTTTGAATTTATTAAATCCTTTACGACAATTATCCACATCTGTATCAATACCAGAAACTCAACCACGTATTTTACAATTTCTACCGAAATTTATTAAACCACGACAAGTATGGTTAGAAAATTTAGATACCATTGATGAAAAAAAATTAGCAATTCTCGAATTACATCCAGAAATATTTGCTGCAAATCCACGTATTGATATAATTCATGATAATATTAAATGGCAACGAGAATATCGATATGTTAGTTATGCACATGCAAAATTACGATTTGAAGTTAGAGGTGGTGGCAGGAAGCCTTGGCCACAAAAAGGTGAATCAGTCTTAAATTACTTTTCGATTCGTTAAATTTCATTTTGTTTTTGTGAATTAAAGGTCTGGGACGAGCTCGACATGGTTCTATCCGTAGTCCATTGTTTCGTGGCGGTGGTGTAGCTCATGGTCCTCGAGCACCAACATCACATTTTTATATGTTGTCGTTCTTTTCACGTGTCAATGGTTTATGTGCAACACTATCAGTAAAACTAGCACAAGATGATTTACATATTGTCAATAATTTGGAAATTCCCACAGATGAACCAACATATATTGAAGAATTGGTTAAAAGTCGGAATTGGGGACCTTCTGTACTATTTGTAGATGCGTAAGTCAATTTCCTAATTGGTAATTACCTACAAAATTGATTAATTTCTATTTCATATTTGTAGAATCGATATAATGCCAAGAAATATTACTGTAGCTACTGATACTATCAAACATGTTAATTTAATGCCAGCGTACGGTTTAAATGTATATTCAATGTTGAAACATGATACTTTAGTGATGACTCGAGCTGCTGTTGATTTAGTTGAAAGAAAACTATTGGAACATTTACATAAGAACGATGTAAAACCACTTACTGGCAAACATAAAATAAATCAAGTGTAAATTATAGAAAATACCAATTTATTAATAAATATATAAACAAGAAAATATATATTTTTGTTCTTATAAAAATGTAGATTAGAACATGTTAGATACAGTAGAACACACTTAACATGGTTTCGTGTTGTGGTCCACTATATTTTTCGTGAAAGATTTGAATTTGGCGCCATCAATCAATAAAGTGACGAGTTGCCACTGGCTGGTGATGCGATATTTGAACCACATCCTGAGACCCATATTCCGCCATTTTTAAAATTTCTGACGTTTAGCAGCTGACCAAAAATTCATGTCTGTTTTGATAAGAAACAACAAAATACAGTTATCATTGTTCGACTTGATAAGAAAAAATACCAAACAACTACATACAGTTGTTATCAAAGAATAACAATTTTTATAGGATGTTGTTTATGAATCATTTTGCATCGAGCATGCGATGATCAAGGTTACACCATCTCCAAATTATGGTAAGATTCCTTCATTTCTATCCCATTTTTTCGATGGTTTTCTTCTATTTAATTAATTAGAGAAAAACAATTTTTTTGTTGTAGTCATTAAGACTAATGTCTGCAATAATTTCATCAACAAATTCAACGACTGAACAAAAGCATGAAAACGCTGATAAATTATTGAAACAATTATTGGAATGTGTACAGGAATGCCAGAAGAGATACGGTGGTAAAACAGAACTGGCAACTGAATTTGATAGTTGTGTTATTGGTTTATGTTTGACATTAGAAGCGGTTTTATTACATGGACTTCGTGTTAAACCACAAGAGAATAATCAAAGTTCTGCTTTAAAACAAGTCTCTGATATTGTGGCAAATAGTTTACATATTACCAGTGAAAATCCATGTAAGATCTCCTAATCCCTTTATAGAATTTATATATTTTTATTTATTAACTTGTAGCATTTTGGCCTCTTGTTAAAAAACATTTGACCAAACACGAACAAGAACGATACAACGTTTTAAAACATATTTGGACAGATACAGGACGTGGTCGTGCTTGGATTCGATCGTCACTTAACGAGAGATCATTAGAAAGGTATTTAAACAAAAACCGTAAATAATTTGTGGTTTTGACTCAATTTTGTTTCAGATATTTTCATATTTTATTGAGTAATTCAGATTTATTAGTAAATCATTATGAAGATTGGGCCTTATTACGTGATCAAGAAAAAAGTAGTATGTTGCCAGATATGGCTGCAGGTTAAATTTAAAATTATAACATTTGGAATCTTTCTCATATTTGAATAATTATAGGTGTAGCAGCAATTCTATTTGCAGTCAGTATCGATAAACCGGAATTAAATAGTGGAACGGCTCCAAGATCGGAGGTTCTAAAATCGAAAACTGAACCAATAATTGAAGCCCCAGTTCCTGGTATTTTGTCTCTAAAATCATCTAATTTATCAAATAAGTAATATTGTTTTGTAGAAAAGCGCCACAAGAAGAAGACACGTGTCGCCAGACAATTTATATCATTCGAAGAAGACGATAGTGTCTTATCAACAAGTGTTCCATCAAGTTCTAGCAGTATTTCATCAGATTCAACTAGTGATAATCAATCTATACGTAGTAAATTGAATTTAAAACAGATACGTGAAGAGAATCGCCAAAAAATGGAAACAAAAAAGGAGGAAATTAAACGAAAACTATCAATAGAAATGAGTGGTTCACGTGAAAAATTCAATAATCAAGATCCACCAGAAACATTAACACCAGTTACACATGTTGAAATTGGTGAATTGACACCAGTTTCAGTTGAAATTAATAAAAATTTTGAATCACCTGATATGTCTGATGATATTCTAGAGATTCCAACTGATATTAGTGCTGTTCTAACAGCTGTTGAAACACATAATAAAGAAGAATTAAAAAAGAAACAAGATAGAATTGATAGTTTAATTAAAGAGAATGAATGTTTAAAGGAACAAATTAAAAAGTATGTTAGTGCAATTCAAATGTTAAGACGAGATGATGAAGGTTTACAAAAAGCACTAGATGGTTTACAAATTGATCCACAACCGGACTATAAGGGCGAAGCCAAATTATTTGAAAAGAAATTAGTTCAGGTCTGCCCATTCTATTTTTTTTAATGTTTTGCTTCAATTAAAATTGTGTTTTTTATTTGTATTTTAGGTTGCTGAAATGCATGCTGAATTAATGGATTTTAATGTAACTTTACAACAGAATTTATGCCAGAAAGATCTACTTTTAGAACGACTTAAGGCAGAATTAGAAGAATTACGTGGACCAATACCAACCGATGAAATCCTATCAGAATCTAGAGGTAATGTTAATGTTTGGATACCGTCAGCTTTTTTAACAGGAACTGGTTCGAATTCTCATCATGTCTATCAGATTTTCTTAAGAGCTGGTAATGATGAATGGAATATTTATAGACGATATGCACAATTCTATGCTCTACATACTGATTTGAAAAAACTAGATCCAGCTATTGCTGCTTTTGATTTTCCACCAAAGAAAAGTATAGGAAAAAAAGTAATATAGTTGCAGTTTTCGTTGAAGATTGGTCTACTAATTGTATTTGTTCTTATAATTTAGGATTCAGCTCTAGTTGAAAATCGACGAAAACGTTTACAAGTATATTTAAGACGGGTTTTATCACATTGGCCAGAATTAGCTCATTGTAACAGTAGATTTCTGTTGGAACAACATCTTGCTTTTTTTAAGTAAGTTTTTGTTTTGTATTCATTGTCAGTAATTAAGTGATTTGTTGTTGTTGTTGTTTTAGAGATCAGAAAGAAAATGATCCAAAAGGCAAGAGTATATTTTCGCCAAGACGAAATCAAAATCCTAGTGATAATCATTACACAGGGCTGTAATAAAAATTTCTTTTAAGCTAATTTACTAGAAATTTATACTCATTTTGTTAATTAATTATGAAAACGTTCTGTTTTATCTGTATGATTTGTTATATAAATATTATCTATTATTAAGGATTATATTTTTAGTGATAGTACAAAATGAAAAATAGTTGCAATTTTCTATTTTATGATGGAATAAATTGATTTAAAAAAAAAAGAGATGACGAGTCGCCTCTGTTTTGATGTAACTTGAATCACCATTAATTGAAATCCCTCCCTATTGGTTTGGAAGAGTGACGTCACGGTTACAATGGGCTATGTCCACCGCCCACTCGAATGGTAGAAAACGCAATTTTTTCAACCAGATATTATGGACTTGAACCCTCTGAATTAAAAGGGCGCTTATACTTTTAACGTCTACAGGGTACTACCTGTTTTGAGCATTGTCAACCTATCCCTAATAATGCTCAAAACAAATAGTATAAATGTGTGTTCTTCCAAATGGGTGGGGTTCGCGTTAACCCATCGCTGCGTTGCTTGTCTAGATGTCGCCACATGTACACCAGTCAATGCAGTGTTCAATTTTTTTTTGTCATTCATTACCAAAATGGCTGGCCGTCTTCTTGTGTAGGGGACGTCAGTCAGTATCCACACAAAAAAAAACAACGTTTTTTCCTAAACACAAATGTATCATTTCTAGTTTGTTTTTTTTGTTTTAGTTTTTATCAAATATTTTTAATTTATTATTTAATTGTGCTGTGAATCGATAAAAGTGCTTTAAAAAATAATTAACGGAAAAATGTCAGGCGAACGCGAACGTGAAATACCAGCCGAGGACAGTATTAAAGTTGTGTGTAGGTTTCGACCCTTGAATGATTCAGAAGAAAAGGCTGGGTCGAAGTTTATTGTGAAATTCCCATCTGGTGGTGAAGACAATTGCATATCAATTGCTGTAAGTTTACTGATAATTTATTATCAAACAAAAATAAAGCACCGCCACCACGAAAACCGGAAAATGCATAATTGAAGGATTGGAGGAAATCGTCCGATTTTTTTTTCTACGGTGGTGGTGTTTACGTCATTTCAGACTTTATGTCGCGGTTGAGTGATAATTATTACACCGGGGCCAGACTGGTGAATTTGGAGCCCCCCTTGACATTGTTCTCTTAATTTTTGGCTTATTTCCAGTATCACTTTTTTCAAATATATGTAGGTATAGGTAGTATGTTAACTCCCATACAAACACTGCGTTGTCCTCATTTGACAAAATTGATTTTTCTAGATGTTGAAAGAAACTTTGGGGCCCTATCTGATCGATAATACCTACGTTAATCATTAGAATGAGAACTAATCCTATTTTGTATTGTTTTTTTTATAGAATTTTTCGAAAGTGATCGGTGATTTTTAGTTAATTTTTCAAAAGTAATTAGATTGGGTTCACACTTGATCGATTAACAGCTTTGTTTCTTTGTTCAGTTTTATAGAAGATTGAATTCAATACGTACGAAGAAATTGGAAAAATTTCCTGCTTTTATCTGCCGGCTAGTTTTTTTTTGTTGTTGTATTTTTCTTTTCGCTAACGGCACAAAAAAAAAACTGTGATTCTAATTGAGTGAAATGTTCAACGATTGTGATTTGCAATCATTAAAACGTAAAATTTTAATGATTGTATGGTGGTTGAACATCATGTACGGATCTATGATTTCAGTTTTATCCTACAAATATAAAATAACAACAAAACTTTATTATATTTATAGGTAAAAGCTTGTATTTTTAATTGAAATTACCTATATAAAATTCGAAATTGATAAAAGGTAAAATGTTTATCGTATTATGAATTTATTGATCAGCTGTTCATTTTCAATTGTTCTCTTGTCAGTTTTTATCAGCCATGGACTGGTTGTTTCATAAAATTCTACCCTCCAGTCATTCCGATTTTATTTCTGATTTATATCCTTATACGATTATCGATACGGTTCTTTAAAAGAAAAAAAGACTTTAGGGGAAGTACAGACAAAATGACAGGATTTTTATCTCAAATTATAAATCTTTCATTATAAACGCTAGAAATTTACAAGTAATCATCTTTGCTTCATAGTCTATACGTTTTAGATAGCCTTTGAGAGAAAATTATCAGTCATATTTCACAAAGTAACCGAAAGTCATTGTGTCCATATAGTACGGGTAAAATGACACACTATGGACATAATGACAAACACAATAGAAGCAAATAATTAAGTTACTTACAGGGCCGCATTAAGGTATACGTAGGCTCTAGTATAGACACTGTTGTATGCGACTCCCCTTGTTAAAAGTATCTTTGTAGTTTAAAATTTGCTATTTGCTGCTATTCCTGTTATCGTAGACCCTAAAATTTTCGTAGACACTGTGCCTAAGGTGCCTAATGAATAAGGCGGCTCTGGGTACATAGCTTCCAAATAAATCTAGGAGTATTTGTTTTTTTAAACATAGACAGCATGAGGCCAACGAGACCACATACTAGATATACATAGGTATGTCATTTTGTCCATAGTACCGGTATGTCCTTTTGTCCATATTTCCCCTATAGGTATACCTGAATTTCCGAAAATCTTACAATTGAATTTGTATTTTTGTAAAAAACAGGACTTAATTCAACTACTATCCTGAAAAGTATGTAAAGCAGTTGTCGTTGTTTCAAGAGGTGTATAATGGGGTTGTTTATTTTGTGTATTGTTAAATGTTTTCTGTCCATCAATTTAATTAAATTCCTTCTTTTGGCCGTTTTTCCTATTTGTTTAAATTAAATATTATGTTGCTCGTATATAGAAAAACATTTTTTTATCCTAATTATTATTATTGAAATTGCTGGAGTGCATATTTTAATTTTACAAAAAATCAGCATAAAATAATAATGAAGATTTTAATTTTGTTACTCTGTCTGGGTTAACTTTCGTCAACACACATACCTACCTTTTTGTCCAAAAACCACAATACTTTCTCACAATTATTATATTTATATTTACTTAAATTTAAAATAAATTAATATTCATTTTATATTCATATAGGTTGTGTTTAGTTTGATCATTTTCAGTGAATCTCTGCCTTACGACGATTATAAAATAAAAACAATTGTAATTTTATTTTAACAATTTGCGTGTTAAATATATTTACTTTGAATGATGACTGCATGATAAAGTACAATCTCAATTATAGTTAATTAACATGTCTAAAAAAGCTCTGTTTTTTTTTGTTCTTGAACGGAAATATAAGAACCAGATAATTTGTAGAATTATACTTATACACCTATTACAACTTATTTCATTAGATTGCCGCGATTATTCGGCAAAGTATCCTTTAATTAACGATTTACCGAACTATTTGTCCAAAAATGGCATTAGATTCTTTTTTTTTTGGAATAACGGTAACAATTTGTTAAGAAAGTAAAATTTTAGTTGGTAATTTGCGTGAACATCGGAAGAAAGTTGGAAAATTGTTGCAAATAATTATAGATTATAGTGAAAACTCATAAATATATGCAGTTTCATTATAGATTTATTAATTTCTAATGTAGATTGTTATTATTATTGATATCTCTGATATTAATGATAATGATTAATTGATATTTCGCTTAATTGTTTTGTGCAATATTTCATTAATCTACCTTTCTACTTAAGTGATTTTAATATACTTAAGTTCCATTTTTTACATAACGAAAAAGTTTTGTAGGTTTTTTTTAACACATAGAAAACCCGCTTATTTTGACAGTTTATTTCTATGTCGAAATATCGGAAATGATACCATTTCCGTTATTAATTCATCGCAAAAACCCTCTTTTTTTTTTAAACAATTTATTCTTTTATTTTTCGTAAAATAAAGGGACCATTTAATTACAAACACCTAGTGCTACTATGTCGGAATTTACAATTTTGTCTCATTTTCTTTGTAAACAAAGGCGATATATGTATGCCCTCTTAGTTTGGACACCCGTTAGGTACCATATTTGATACAGTTACGTGTTTATTGTTAGTTTTGATAATATACATAGATACCTATTTATTGATTGGTGGGGAATTAATCATAATGAAAAGGGTGACCCATTAAATAATATTGCGAACAAAGAATTACAAAAATTCTTCCAGTAAAAACAGCAAAATTAGTTGATGAGAAAATTGTTAATTTCGAGGTCAATTTTAATTAATCCATTGTGTAATTCTCATATACTAGGTACATTTAGGTATTATTAAAAATCATTTACGTAGTAAAACTAGAAATATTTGCGTGTTATTTGGTGTAATCAAAAATAAGGCATCGATTCTTCATATTTTTATACGTATTTATGTGTAGTAAGTATATCATTCAAATAAAGGGGTGTTTTTTTTGGTTTATATACTATTTAGGGTACATTGAACTACCCCTTATTCAAATAGGTCATAACAATCATTAGTTACATATCAATAATTTTCTTTGATAAAGGGAAAGCAAACAAATCAAATTTTAGTATAAATGTGTTGTAATGTTTGAGAGACTACATGTAAATTTTCAACTTCCGGATTTTTTTCTATCGAGATTATATAATTTTTGTAAGATTCGCGTGTTGTAAAATAAATGAAACAGTTGTAGTAAAAAAAAAACGTATTTTTGTTGTTGTTTTTATATTGTTTTCGAGTATCTTTAGATTTCTAATTTTGATCCTTCTTGAGTAATTACAGTTCGTGCTGGAGATTTAGAACAAGAATTCTATGCACTTTTGATTTTAATTTAACAAAAAGCTTTTCGCGATTATTAATTCTTTAGAATTGTTACATTATTTAAAAGGTTGTTTGAGTGTTTTTTTTATTGTCTTTGTAGAGAAAAATATTTTTGATATAACAAGAAATGATTGACGTTCTGCCATTTCAATTATTGATACGTGATTGAAAATCCCTTGAGATGTTGTCAAAATAATTGAAAAGGGTATCACCCCTATTCTATACATTTGTAATGTAAAGTAATTACACAGAAAATTACACATATTGTGATACATTTCACTCAATTCACAAGTAGAGTATACCTATTATATCCGTGTTGTTATTGTTGTCGTTTTTTCCCTTTATTATTATTATTATTTTCATAAATTAAAGGGTGAAATCCATTGCAAGTTCTCTTTTCTGTCTTCGTCTATACAGAATCAATAAAACCAACATTGGAATACGCCGCGCCCTTGACCGGTTTCTCTTCTCTCTATACATATAGAGCTTTATTTTGAGCTTTCAGATTTGCAGGATTTTGAGAGGATAACATATATCTGTCAGTATTATCCAGATAATTCAATTAAATTAGAATTATCCTAAAATTTTAATATTTATCACTGAAATCATCTATCTCAATATAATTCTTTAGTCATTTTATATGCGTCATCTTTAATTACAGCTTTATATCTCTAGTTTGAATTAAAACAGTTAAGATATTGTTGTTAAATAAACGTTAGCACACCTTAGTGTGTTGTGTTAATTTATTCTCTTTTTTTTTATAAAGAAAGTTGCCCAATTTCTAACATCATATTATAGTGAACTTAGAATTTTTGTAAATATTAGCTTACAAGTCAAATTACTTTGTGGTTGTCAGTCTACTGGAATAGCAACAATAGACAAATTTTCATTTAGAGTTTTATCTGGGTCTCTCTTTCTCAAAAAACTATCTGCTTTTAGGAACGAATCTCTCTTTTGCTGTGCATCGGTTTAAGATTGTAAATTGTTAGGTCCTATCACAATTTGACTGTAGAAGTCAATATTCACAAAATTTCCAACACTGGTATCTCTTGAGTCATTTGTGTGTCTGACAAATATCTATGTTTGATTCAGGATAAATTTGCAATCGTTCAGGAAATACTGGGATGAATTTAAAGTATACAGGAAAAAAAATAAGTGTGACGCAACTGTCTGTGAGGCCACAATCAAAATTAACTTGCTAGTTATATCAAGATACTATAAATAGTTTCATTCATATCTAATATTTGAACATCTTGAATAATAAATTATTTGATTATTAGCATGGTTGTAGTTGATATAATTTATTTGTAAAATGATTTATTTGTATTTTGTATTTTCGTGTTTTTTTTTTACTGCAAATTCTAAATCTAACAAAGTGACTGAATTGGGTTACATGTTAATGTATTATATGTGCTAAACAAGTATGAGTCATTTTTAAGTAAATGGATAGAACTTTCTATTTCTACCAAGTCTTTTTACTACTTTTTTTTTGATAATTCGGCGCCGAAAAAAGTGTATGTTTTTTGTGGTCTTTTTTGCACTAAAATTTTGTAAATTTGTTTCCAGGGCAAGGTCTATTTGTTTGATAAAGTCTTCAAACCGAATGCAACACAAGAAAAAGTCTATAATGAAGCAGCTAAAAGTATTGTATCAGATGTTTTGGCCGGTTATAATGGGACAATATTTGCCTATGGGCAAACTTCCTCCGGTAAAACACATACCATGGAGGGTGTCATAGGTCAGTGATTTGTTTTTCGCTAGTTGTCTTTTTGTTTAATGTATTTTTTTTTGAATAGGTGATCCACAAAAACAAGGTATCATTCCTCGAATTGTTAACGATATTTTCAATCATATTTATGCAATGGAAGAAAATCTAGAATTCCATATTAAAGTTTCATATTTTGAAATTTATATGGACAAAATTAGAGATCTACTAGATGGTTTGTATCAATTTTTTGTTTTCTTAAAAATCTAGTAATTTTAATGATAATTTTTGTAGTTTCAAAGGTAAATCTCAGTGTACATGAAGATAAAAATCGAGTTCCTTATGTCAAAGGTGCAACAGAAAGATTCGTTTCCAGTCCTGAAGAAGTTTTTGAATCTATCGAAGAAGGCAAATCTAATCGACACATCGCTGTAACAAGTATATTATTTTTTTATTAATTATTTATCGATTTTATTAATAATTAATTAATAATAAAATTCTAGATATGAATGAACATTCATCTAGGTCACATTCTGTTTTTCTTATAAATGTTAAACAAGAAAATTTAGAAAATCAAAAGAAATTATCGGGAAAATTGTATTTGGTAGATTTGGCTGGTTCTGAGAAAGTTTCTAAAACTGGTGCTGAAGGTATTATGACTATTTGTCAATAACCACAATAATGAAACAACAATTCGCCATGATTGTTTGATGATGCCCTGAGGAAGCGCCCTAGTTGCATGCGAAACGTTGGCGAAAATCAACTAAAGAGATGATATAGTAATAAATTGTCCTTATCGCCTGTGAATTGTTGTTTCATTATTTATTCAGTATTTATTGTTAATTATTGATTTTTAATTGTTTATATATTTTTTTGTTAATTTAGGTACTGTATTGGATGAAGCGAAAAATATTAATAAATCATTATCGGCATTGGGTAATGTTATTAGTGCATTAGCTGATGGCAATAAAAGTCACATACCATACCGTGACTCGAAATTAACACGTATTTTACAAGAATCATTGGGTGGTAATGCAAGAACAACAATTGTAATTTGTTGTTCACCGGCCAGTTTCAATGAATCTGAAACGAAATCAACGCTTGATTTTGGCAAAAGGTGATAATTTTATCAATTTTATGATTGAACAATTAAAATTATGATTTTTTAAAAATTTAGAGCAAAGACTGTGAAGAATGTTGTATGTGTCAATGAGGAATTAACAGCTGAAGAATGGAAACGTCGTTATGAGAAGGAGAAGGAAAAAGTCGCTCGTCTTAAGGGTAAAGTTGAAAAATTGGAGAGTGAATTACAACGTTGGCGTGCTGGTGAAACTGTTAAAGCTGAAGAACAAGTTAATCTAAATGATATCACAGAAGCTGTTACACCAGTTTCGGCAATGGAGGAGAGTACTGTTGAAATCAAAAAAGGACCAATGCCAGCTACACCGGCATTAATGATCGGTTCAACATTAGATATGGAAGAACGTAGAAAATTAGAATTAGAACGTGAACGATTATATCAACAATTAGATGAGAAAGATGAAGAAATCAATGAACAAAGTCAATATGTTGAGAAATTAAAAGAACAAATGTTAGAACAGGATGAATTAATTGCTAGTACACGACGTGATTATGAAGCATTACAATCCGAAATGAATCGTATCCAACAGGAGAATGAGAGTGCTAAAGAAGAAGTTAAAGAAGTATTACAAGCACTTGAGGAATTGGCGGTTAATTACGATCAGAAATCTCAAGAAGTTGAAGCTAAAAACAAGGAGATGGAATCATTATCAGAGGAATTAATGCAGAAACAAGCCAGTTTAAATACAACAACCACAGAATTACAACAATTACGTGATATGAGTAGTCATCAGAAGAAGAGAATTGCTGAAATGTTGAGTAATTTATTGAAAGAATTAGGTGAAATTGGTACAACATTAGGTGGTGATGGTAGTGAAATAAAAGTTACCAATGATGCAGCCAAATTAGAAGAAGAATTTACAGTGGCACGTTTATATATTTCACGTATGAAAAGTGAAGTAACTAGTTTAACACAACGTTTACATGAAATTGAAAATAAAGAACAAGATAGTAATCGTAAAGTTACTGATTATGAAAAAGAATTAGGTGAATGTCGTTTATTAATATCACAACATGAAGCTAGAATGAAAAGTTTACAAGAATCAATGCGTGAAGCTGAAAATAAAAAACGTATGTTAGAAGAAAGTGTTGATGCATTAAGAGAGGAATGTGCTAAATTAAAAGCAGCTGAACAAGTATCGAGTGCTAGTGAAAGTGAAAAGAAAGAAGCTAATGAATTACGTTTAGCATTAGAACAACAAATGGACCAATTACGTGTTGCTCATCAAAAACAAGTGGCTGCATTACGGGATGAGATTGCCGAAAAACAACAACTCATCAATGATATTAAAGAGTAATACTTTTTTCTCGTTACATTTTCATGTAATTGATTGTTTTTTTTCCCCATTTTAGTTCGAACCAGAAGTTAACATTGGCCCAACAACAACTCCAAGCTGATTATGAGAAAGTCAAGACGGATGAAGCTGAGAAATCCCATAAACTACAGGAACTCATGTCAGTAGATTGTTTTAATTTAAAAAAACGCTCATTCCTATCCACTAATAATAATAAATCCTCAAATAATAATTTAAAACCAATACTTGAACAATTTATGCCTTATAAAGATGAATTCGAAAATCGTAGTAATTCAGTGCCTAATTCAAAATCGGACAAAGATGCATTCAATAATTTAACAAAATTAACAACAACAACAATAACAAAAAATCATTGTACAATGTCGATATTCCATATACATACATTCCATTTGCATTTATTTATATCGATAACATTGTTATTAGTTACGCATAGATGTCCGCATTATCTGGTCGTTGTTTAAGTGATAATAATTAAGTGTTTTAGAGAAAAATCTAGTCGCGATCCTGATAAATCCTGATTTGTTTCCTTTAAAACAAAAAGAGTTATTCCTGTGATTTCTAGTGAGGTTTTTTGATTTGTTTTAATTTTATTTGGTATAGTCACATCACGCCACTGTTTGGTTGAGTTTTATTTTATATAAAAAAATATTTTACGTGTAAAAATTGTTATTATTGATGATTGATGACACTGCCAGCCAGTGGCCAGTGTTCTATTATTTACAAATTGAGCACAATGTTTTATTTTTTAATTATTATTATTTATGATATAATTGTTAAGAATAAATCGCGCAATCAGTATTTTTTTTTTTTAATAAAAAGAGGCACATAAGCGTAGTCGAAAACACGTAACAGTGCTCTGATTTCATTAGATTTTACCGCTAATAAAACGAGCTGTGATGTATAGTTTTTCTGTTTTTTTTTTTTTATATATAATTGGTGATTATTTGTGAAATTGAAGCCAGTTACGAGTTTATTTTGAATATAAATATATAGAGCAATATATCATATCGAGCGTATTATATTAGAGAGAATCAAAAATTGGCTTATTTCTACGAGAGGGTAACGAAATTATTAGGTGATTTGTTAACCTTCAAAAAATGCGACAATATTTTCGTAAATCAAATTATTAAAAAAAAATGTATATAATTCAAGTACAAAAAAAATTGATGTAAATATATGTAAAAGAGGAGATGTTGCATATTTTGATGGCAAATATTTTTGAATTTCTAAATGTTCTCTAGTCTTTCGTTGTGGGCCCATAAAGATGAGGGTGGGTGGTTGATTATTTACTTAATTAGAAAAATAATAGAAATGTCCAGTAATATTTTTGGTTGGCGTGAATTTATTTAAAAAATTATAATAATAATATAAATGAACCTTAACCAAACACAATCCGTGAGCGTGGTGTGGCTTGTGATGCTCATGAATGCTGATGGATAAATCATTCTACAGAACGACAAATGAGCGACGAGAACAAGCCAGGAAAGATCTTCGAGGACTTGAAGATACAGTTGCCAAGGAACTACAGACTTTACATAATTTACGAAAATTATTTGTACAAGATCTTCAGGTAACACTAGAAAAATAGTTTAAAGACATAAAAAGTAATAAATAAGAGTTTTTGTGTAATTTAGGCCCGTATGAAGAAGAATATGTCGTCCGAAGATAATGAAGAGGATGGTGGATCATTGGCTCAAAAACAAAAGATTTCATTCTTGGAGAATAATCTGGATCAATTAACTAAAGTCCATAAACAATTGGTTCGTGATAATGCTGATTTACGTTGTGAATTACCGAAATTAGAGAAGAGATTACGGGCAACAATGGAACGTGTAAAAGCTCTCGAGAGTGCTCTGAAAGATGCTAAAGAGGGAGCTATGCGTGATCGCAAAAGGTATTTTGGCAACAATCACAATAATCATAAAGTTGGAGACTAATTACTTGTTCTTTGCAGGTATCAATATGAGGTTGATCGAATTAAAGAGGCTGTCCGACAGAAGAATTTGGCTAGACGTGGACCAGCTGCTACAATTGCTAAACCAATTCGGTCTGGTCAACATCATGTTTTGGTTAGTGGTGGTGGTGCTATACGTACCGGTCAGAATTCACCAATGCCACGAAATATGGATGATGCACAAAAACGCAAATCGCTCATAATCAATGAGAAAGATTCGTGTAAGTTTTTGACATAAAAATTGGAGAAATTCATCAATTTTTTTTACATTTATTTGTTCTTCTATTTGTAGAAATTAAAATGGTTAATTAAGGTGCTTCAAATAAATAATACCAGGAAGTTGATACCGAAACTAAAAAAACTAGGAAAAAAACAAGGATAAAATACCAAAAATATTGCTGACACATCTATTATTATTCTCAAAGTTTAGATGTGAATTTGGCAGCGTGATTTCTTTCTTGTTTTTTAAGTGAAAAAACGCCACAAATTCACATAAATGTGCTTAAAAATGCTTAGTTATTATTATATAGAATTAAGGTGCACTTAATAAAACTGAAAAAAAGTCTTAACAAATAACAAAAAATCCGATTTTAACTGATAATCATTGGGCAAATTGTTTCTTAGATATTTATTCATCGATGGGGTGGAAAATTTGTAGTGCAATTGACTAAGAAATAATTTGTTGGTAATTCACAATTTTTTTTTTGGTTCCTCCTCCCGGGCTATATCGCTGCTGTATAATCACAGATGGACGTGTCACTTTGTATTTTCGGGCTATAGCTTTATGGTTGTTTTCAGGAAAAAAAAAATAAATACAAAAATGTGTCTTGTATGATGATAAAAATATTAATAATGAAACAGAAAGAAAAACCCGTAGCTGTTGTTGTTTTGTAGTGCAGCAGTTTTCAGTGTTTTTCTTTGATTTCCCAAATGATGGTTCTAAATAATTTTTTAATTTTTAATTTTAATAGAACGAAAGACACTAATTAGAAAGCAGTAAGTAGCACATTGATTAGTTGAATTTCTAGAGGAATTTTATTAGTTAAATCTTCTTCTAATTTCTTTAAATTAATTTTTGCTGTACAGCTGTAAGTTCTAAATATTATTTTTTAAATTATTATATTTGTCGTAATTAATTTGTATATGATGATGATGAAAAGTGATGATTTTTTTTGTATGTTTGTTTGTTTTCACTTGCTTTATCAAGTAAATAATTCTGAAATAATTTCCCTAAATTTATTATTGTTACTATTTTTTTTATTTTAAATTATTTTCAAATGGTGCGATTATTCTCTCATGTAGAAAGAGTACTAACTTGACTGGTGCAAGTTCAAACTAGTTGCTCCTTTCTCATACACTTCCAACTGTTTTTTTTTGTGATAAGTTTGTATTTCCTCCTTAGTTTTTAACGTTTTTCCCCCATTATTATTTTTAAGAACTGTGTGTCTGTACGTGTGTGACGTAAATGCAATGCTTTATTATTTGAAATTATTGTTGAATTAATTGAACCAAAAAGCACAATTTTTTATTTGTATTTATTGCATTTAAATGTCTCTAGTTTTCCCGGAAAAAAAACCTACAAAGACCCGTATATATATTTTTCCAAAATACTTATATTTGCGAAAATCCTGTAGTAGCTGTAATGACAATTTGATAGTGGATGCTTGAGTCAATAATGCAATTTTATTTATTTAACTGATGGAAATTATATTCTAATAAACTAATACAAATTTAAATATTGTATTGATTATTCTTACTATTATCAATTATTATCAAATACACCACCATTACAACAATCAATTATTTCTGATACCAAGTGCTTGTTCCAATTCGGCACGTTTCTGTTGGACTTTTGTATAAAAATACCGACAGACAGCCTCTTGAGCCCATGGTTGATAGAAGAAGTCGGAACGGCGTTCTTCTTCCGGATTTCCAACAACATCCGTCATACACTAAAACCAAAAAACAATTAAAATTTTGTACAAAAACAACACAAAAATCCAAAAAAACCTTTAAGTCTCTAGTTTGTGAGACAATCCATTTATAGATGAACTGTTGTGGATCTTTAGCAAAACTCAAAAAGAATTCTCGATTTGTTTTCAATTGATTGATTGTATCAACAGTCTCATGGATTTTAGCATCTAAGCCTTGAATCTCTTGTTGACTGGCTGTACTTAGCAAGAAATTATTCATTTGTGCCTTCAACGTATCATCCACTTCTACATCGATATCATAGCATGCAGTTTGTTTACTTTCAGCACCACCTTCAACTGATATTACATGATTGATAACAATCGGATCTGGTGGATGTAATAGAGGATTCAATCGTTGCGGTATTTCAGCAAATTTCATCTTTGTACAACCGAAAATTTGCTCTAAATATTTGTCACAGATGATGTATTCGCGTTCGTGGGCATCTTGGAGTCTAAAAATTATTTTTCAAATTATTGAGGCTTGTTGATAAGAAATCTTTACCTGTGAGTTTTAATATACTGCCACAGGGCTGAAATAATGACTGGACGTGTCTGTGTATGAACACCCAATAATCTGGCCAAACGTGGATCCAATTTGAATTGTAACGGTTGATAGTCCAATAATAATAAAATCGTACATCGTACATTTTTATCACCAGGTCGTTTCACTTGAAAACCATCAGTTTCTTGAGTTGTTAAAGTACGATGCCATTCAACCAGATGATTATCAGGACCATATAATTCTTTATCAAGTTCAATAACTAACGACTTGAAGAATGACGAGAATTTCCTTTTAACTTTGTTCGGATCACTTTTTGAATCGTCTAGAAGACGACCTTCAACTCGCAATTCCCATGAAGCGACTGACCTATTAAATGAATTACAATAATTATGGTAATAATCAGTGGATGGTGGCGAATATACCCTTCCTGTCCTGGACCATCGGGGCCTTCAGGACACGGTTCCTTTGCCGGATAGAACGTATTCGATATAAAGATTCGTAATTTTCTCTTCTGTTTCATGGGTCGTTTTAACGCCTCTTGAATATCCAATCGTTTACGCATTATAGTTGAATCTAGTTTACGTTCAAATGCTAACAGGTCCATATATGCTTGACTTTCGGGTACTAGATCGCGAACTTTCTGTGGTAAAATCTTGTCAGCCAATTTCTTCTTTTTCTTGCTAGTCCCATGTGGGTATTCACTAGAATTTCAAATAGAACTCTTTCAGTATAAATGAACTATACAACACATTTCGAAGTAATCACCCTTTTTGTTGCATTGGTCCTCGAGCATCAGCTGGACGTTTCACACCTGGTTGAGGTTGCATGGGTCCAGCTCGCATCGGAGAATACGGTGTTTGTGGTGGACGGGCTATCAAACCACCCCCGCTAGTTGCCATATTTGGTGGCGGTGTATTATAACCAGTTCTTTGCTAAAATATAATTGAATTAATTAAATTATAATAAATATACAAGATACAAGACAATACCGGCCATTGTCGCATGGGTGGATTTTGTGGTGGTGGATAACGTTGTTGTGGTGGCGGTCCACCAGGTCCTTGTGATGGTACTGGACCCGGAAAACGTTGGGCCATATCGAAAATTATTGAATTATCAATAGATTTTCATACGGAAAAACAATTTTCCAACAAACACAACCGTTTGACAGTTCCAACTTGGCGTCAAAATACAGGCGTACCAATATACGAAAAACAAAAGGTACTAGTGATTGAAGAAAAGGCGCGATTTTCAAATTTTGCCACAGTACAACACAACTTGCTTCGCAAGTGGAAATTCCAATGATTTTCAGGAAGAAAAGCGGAAATCCGAGACTGTTAACGAAATAGTACAATTTGTAAATTAATTCAAAAGGGCGGGAATTCGAATAGATATATCACAGTTTTTTGTAAAATATTTATTAAAAATTAAATATGATATATTTAAATCTGCTACAATTACTGCAATTTTCACAATGTATACATACTAAAATAATACGTCATTTCATTTCAATATACTCTAAATTAACAGCTATCAAATATCTTTGGCATTTGTAAATTTGTTTTACAAAAAAAGTTGGCAAGTTCATTGGTTTTCTTTTTCTTTCAAATTGATCACAATTATTGTACGTAACTGGGTGATTATAATAATAATTAATCGGTTTTTCCAACTGTGTTCTTTGGTTGATTTATTGCCCCAAATTTCAGACTAGTTATCCACTGTAATTGATTATACCACCTCATTACGTAACAGAAAAACAAATAAAAATAAAATTATAATAATTGTAAAAAATATAACCGTTGGTGATGATCACAAAGTTTGTATTACAATTCGATGTTTAACTCCTATTGTTTGCTTGGTTTTCGTTTTTTTTTTATTAAATAAATACATATTTACTTTTTTTTATATATTTTTCATTTCAGTCACTTAATGAGTTACTATGTCTAGTAGTAACATCACAAATAGTTGAATTATGTCTTGTCTTTCGACTACCTTCATCCTCGACTTCCATACGTGGATTTATTGACTGTGAGAGAGCATTTGTCTTTTGAAAATCAATAGTTGCATAACTCTTTTTCGATTTATTCGGACTATCCGGTGTTAGTTGTGACGAGGTAGATGGTAGAATTTCATTTTTATTATTATTTAATAATGATGATGATGTTATTGTTGTTGTTGTTGACTCTAGATCTAATTCAGCATAGTTGACTTCATGTACGGTAACATAGAGAGCAGTTGGAGTTTGTGGTACACTTGGTAATGGAGTATCAAAACTTTGTTTCAATAACGGCCTTAAATGTTCTAAATCTTTGGTGTCTATATTGGCGTAACAATGTTTCGGTTCCTCATCAGGATCAGGAATCTCTTTGGCTGTATGATTTGTATCAACATTCATATATAAGTGGCACGGATTTTCACCCACATTCATATAACCTTTACATAAAAAAAAACAAATAAATAATTAAAAGATTGATAATCAAATAAGTAATTATTACCATCAGCAGGCACAATAGCTGTCGGGGAGGGAACACTTCCTAAATTAACATAACTCGATTGGGGTAATGTATCGACTTCATTGAGCACATTACTATTGGTGTATTGATGGTCTGGTATTAAACTTCCTCTTTTATTATTATTATGTTCTGGTTCACTTAAAGGTATTGGTTGTTGTTGTTGTAGTGTTGTTGGTGGTGGTGATGATGCAATTGTTGGACTTACAGGTCCATTACTAGTAATTGAACCGGGTCGACTTAAACTAGGATGTGAACGTATATTAATTGGTGCTGTAATTGGATTCAAATAGCTTTCTGGTGGTTGAGTCGATGATATTCGTCTTTGTACTGGTGGACCTGTACTAACAACTGGTATTGGAAAATCACCAGTATTTGGACTCAATGTTGTTATTGGATTGTTATCATCATTCGAATTTCGTACTACAAATAAAATTGTCAATTTTCTACTTACCAGACTTTTTCAAATAATAGTAACTTACTGACAATATGATGTTGTACAATATTGAATAATTGTTCAGCTTTTCGACAATGAAATGCATAAATACCTTGTCCAGTTGGACAACGTCGACCACATTCAAAACTGAATATACCCGAATCGAAACCGTATTTTCTTAATGATTTCAATGGCCATATTGTTGGCTGTTTACCACGTTGATATAATACTAATTCAGTTTCTGTTACTTCTAATTGACCAGAACTTATAGATTTACCTTGATCGTTAACATTTGTCACTTGAAATATATTTGGATGTTGATCATTGATATCGGGCTTACTACTAACACAACCCATTCTTCCATATACATATATTTACATATAACATAACAACACCTAGAAAAATAGTCAGTACATAATTATTGTTGTTCTTTTATCAAAAATCAAGGTTAAATATACCAAATAGTTGCAATAATTTCGTTTATCTATACCTATATATCTAAAATGTGTATGTATTGTATATTATTATTATTATTATTATTAAAGCTTAATTAAATGGACACTTTGTTTAACAATCATGTTTTTGTTGTTATCTCTTTGGAACATTTATTATTATTATTATTTTACATTTTGCACTGGAAATTATGCAGAATTTCCTTTTTAATTTAAAAATATTTCTATTAAAAACTACGATTTTTCTTTTATGTACATCAACTAATTTGACGCCATGTCTTTGGTTATTCAGAAATACCAACATTAAAATTAGAAAATTACCATACATTTTTTATTGTATCAGTGATTCTCAAACGTAGTATTGTTAACGATTTCAAACAATTTTCTACCTATTTTAAATAATTCATTTATTTAAAAACCAATCTAAATTGGGGGTAAGTAAGTTTTTTCCAAGTTTTACCCTATAAAAGTATTTATTTTACGTATTTGTCGATCGAAGTACATGTATTGTTGGTCACCTAACCTACAAGTCGCATTAGTCCGAAAATTTGTTTTATAAGAAGTAAATAAGTAAATAAACATAAATTTTTATTGATTTTTATTGCAAAAAACTCAATTGAACGCATAATTTCTTCTTTTAAAGTACTGGCGTTTTAATAATTTTTCTCAAACTGTTACCATTCCATTCAATAAAATAAACATTGAATGAAATAAAGTAGGAATTGTAATAAAATGGGGGAAAAAGTAGTAATAATAAATTGCAAGTTGCAATAAAGTCGCTTATTTTAATCCAAAATGCATTAGGTACTTATACGATACTACTACATAACAACACATATGTACCGAGTTGCACCTGTCGTCTGGTAAGCAACAGGTAGGTGTGGCCAATTGCCTAGCTTAACCAATAGGAAATGAGACCGTTGTTCAGTATTGACCAATCACCAACAATATCCATCCCGTTTAAGTACATTTATTTACATTTATGTAGAACTTTCATAGGTGTACTTGATTAAACTACAGCGATTATATAAAACTGAAAAGAAAAAACAATCTGTGATTTTATGGATATCCTGAAAATTGTAATTTACCTTCTCGTCTATTAAATTTCTGAAAATGGAAAAAAAAAACAAGAAAAATTAATTTGTTTCTAGTAAATTGCGAATAACAAGAAAATAATTGATGTTAGAATTTGCATATTCCACTTTTTATGTAAAATCTTGTAATAACTAGTCTAGGACCTATATGTATGCATATCATGACTGTAATTAAATCGTTTATTTTTTAATTTGTTTACTATTTCAATCACTTACAAAAATTTTCCAATATGAAAAAATGCGTCACCCTAAGGGCTGTATTTTATTTAAAAAAAATTGTACAAATACGGCATATTGTAACTGAATTATTTGTGAAAATTATTGGTAAGAGGTGCAGCGCAGCACTGGCGACAACACCACCATCAGCGGCACCGTTCTCTATTCAACTCCACGAGAGCACCTGTTCGTCGAAGGAGAGACCAAGAAAACGGTCTGTTCTACCTGCGACCACGTGTTGATGAGGGTGGGGACTTAAGGTAGAGGTAAGACTGTTGAGGGTCAATGCTAGTTCAGTGCCACTCCTGCAAGGCTGCGGTCACTAGATCATAACATACACACACATCAATCGCGATATCTATTTCTTGTTATCAACAATAAAAGTCAAGCCAAAAAAATAAAAGAAGAGCGCGCGATCGTGATTTTTTTTTTTTTTGAAATGTACCCTGTTATACGACAATATCTATGCACCACCAACGATCAGGACTGTCTTTTCTAGTTTTTTCTTATACGTTTTTCTAAAAAAAAAATTGATAAAAAGACTTAATTTCTGTTTCTTAAATGCCTGAAAAACAATGTTTTAATAACAATAAGGACAAACATCTGTGTTTTTGTTAAACTGTTATGTGTTCCTGTTGACTGTATATTGTTGTTATTGTTGTTATTACGTTCAAATATTTAGAAGGAACAAAAAGGACAATGGAAACTTGCGTACTGATACCACAGGAATTCAGTTTGTGTATTAGAGGTCCTGGTATTGGTAGTGGACGACGTACTGAACCTGAAGTCTCAGTCTGGTCGAATACAAATATAGCGCAAGGATCATTATGTTATCCTTTTCAAGGGACCATACGTATTGATAAACTAGATGTTTATGGCCAACTTGATGATGATGATGTAAGTAGATATTATAAATAATT
>JAZBHA010000045.1:74924-89230 GCA_037464855.1 Iselma pallidipennis
ATAGCTTATTAATAAAACTAAACATTAAAAGATTTAATTCAAATGGCGAGCGGCAATACTACCATTTTCAATTTGTTAAATTAACACTAACACACGAAATAGAGAATTGACAACAACTTTTACATACATATCTCCTCTACGATATACAGTGTAGAAAGATGAGGAACATGATTCAACGGTTCGTTGGAATTACATTTCGGATAATTAACTCGATGGATTCTATTAATTTTTTTTTTTCATCCTCTTCGCTTTTCGGTCGTGTTCTAATAGTCTTCTAATATGGATTTGTGACTGTTCGATAATTCTTCTAGTTCTACCGTTAGTAGTAGACAGTTTCGGTGCCATTAAAATACTTGAAAGGCATCAATTTATTCAGTTTGTGTATCAATAAATGTCGATAATTGTACCTTATGTTGGATGATTTTCGAAATGGAAAACGTATGTTACTACTACACTACTGTGAATAGTATGGAATTTTTCTTGAGACATCAACCAGATTGTGTAAAATTCATGTTCATACTTGCTTAGTCGAGCTTTACAGACAAGTTGTAATAAGAGCATGAAGTTTATTGAGATTTTTTAAAAATTTTCTGTATGAGCACGAGCTGAATAAAGGTGTACACGTACACGCGCGCCACAATGACAACTGTTGACCACACAAGCCAATCGAGCGACTATTTTCATAAATCTTTTGACAAACACCCCAGTCACGACGATTGTATATGAAGAGATGCAATGAACTAAAAACAAAAAAAATCAAAACATGAATAGAAAAACGGTTTCCTCTACCTATCCTGCTAATCCAGGTGCAACTGGTATCTTATTTTCGACTTTCATTACATACACGTTTCGATTTTTTTTTCTTATTTTTATTAAAGAAAAATCTTCAAATAAATCTTGGTAATCTTCAAGGTTGGATTGTCTAGATATTTAAATTTAATGGTACCAAACAAAAAAAGTAAATGCTCGATTCTATCAGTATTTAATGTTTGGATTTAGAAGTTAGATTCTTAAATAAATAGAAAAATTCCAAAATCGGATTAGTATAGTGAATACCTATTAGTTCACGTTTATTTATAGAGATATTTTGCTTTTAATTACTACTAGAGCCATACTTATATTTTATCTCAAACACACATATAAAAACTCACAGATAGAACAGGATCAATAATAGAAACCTATTTAAATGCAATTGTAAAACCTGCTTAGAATATGCGTTTTTCCGCTTTTTTTTAAATTATTGTTGTTGTTACGTATTTTTTCATACATAAAACTGCATATTTGTATAACTAACAATAAGTCAACAAATTTGTTGTCAATCCATACCTAATATTTTAAAGAGATCGATCAATAATGACTACGTTGCCCGTCAAGTCTTCGTGGACAGTCGTCTCACCGCCCATTTACAGTTTAAAATCCTGGCCAATATATAAATATATCTACACAGTAAAGGATAGAGGTAGAGATTTGTAGTGGGAAGTGCAACCAGTCGACAGAATACCATAGTCCTCGTTGACTTTCAATGACGGAAAACATGAAAATTATGCATATGTTTCCGGCAATGTGTGAAATTAGGCAATTCGTGAAATATCTAGTCAATTTGCAAGGTGATCAAAGTGGTAGGCAATATGCGAACATAACTAACATACTCTAGGCATTCTGCAGAATCTCCGTTGAGTCAGGCAACGTGAAGCTTACTAAATGGTTGTTTCTTCTCTAGGCAGAGTGAAATCAATATTCAAGTTCAAGATTATCATATATTTGTGCTTTTGCTAGTAGAGTCCCTTAATAAATAATATGTGGTACATAATAAAAAAAATCGGTGAATGTTCTACAGAAGCCCTAAAGTAACCGGTACCAATGATTATTTCTGTCTAGTCAAAATAAGGAAACCACCATGTGACTCTTCACTTTACCTGACTCAACGGACGTTCTGCAGGATGCCTAGAGTACCTACATGAGTTATTTTGCAGAATCGTCAATCTGCGAATTGTTCGCAGATGGCCTACCACTTTGGTCATTGTGCAACTTGACTAGACATTTCACGAATTGCCCAATTTCGCACATTGTCGTTAACACATACAATGAAGATTCAAAAATGTTTTCGTTTCTAACGAACCAATTTTGCAAGTTTTTACATAAATCTACTTAGTAACCGACAAAAAAAAAAATTGAAAAATCCCATAAACCGATTCTAATAAAATGTTTATTTATGTCCTCGATCAATATTTACTTGTATAAAATACTTTTGATTAAATTTCTAAAAGTTCCGGGTCAAAAATTTTTATCGAACTTCTTGTTAGATTTCACAAAAAGATATAATCTAGTTTAGAAAATGCCTACGTAAAAGAGTTCTGACAGATTGCTAATACATATAGTATAACGAGAGATGGATGGTAAATATAGCGTAGGTCTGTTGACGATTTGTCAAAAAAAACCAAAACAAAAAAACTACGTTTCGTCCACCCACACAGATATATCGTACTGTGTAGTTGAAAAATTAAAATAGAACGTTTACAGAATATGTATTACATTTATTATTACTATTATTATTATTAATATTCTGATTACATATTAGTTTTTCGTTCCTCATCAATTTTCAAAAAATGATTTCGTGTTAAAATTCTTGCAAACTATAAAAAGTAATTTGATAGTGGAAAACTGTCGCCTAATAAATCATTTTATTATATATTATAGATGAAAAATTTGTCTATCTATCTATATAAGTTTTCATATCTATGACTTGACCATCTATTTGCATTCTAGTCGTAAATCAACTAACAACAACCAATTAATTTCAAGTTTTGTTTTTCTGTCAATTTCTTCTTCTCTCACTATAGTTATTTTCCGGTTTCTGATATGATAAAATAGTGCACTATTTTCTTAAATGCTCACCCTGAAATCATCTGTTTCACCTGTTCAACTCGTATCGCTAGGGCTGTAATTATTGCACTTCTTATTCATAACTTTGTTAGCTACCAATTAATAACGATGTAATTTATTCGGTGTAATCGTTATTTTTCAGACATAAAAAACAAAATAATAAAGAATTGTAAATTTGATATACGATTATTTTATAAATGAGGCACGATTACGTGTAAATTGTAAGCATTTTGAAATGATTAAAGGTCCTATTGTTGTTACAATCGATTGAATTTGTGTAGAGTGTTTATTTATATCATTTATATAACGAACTATGTATTTATAATACCTACATACATACGGGTTTGGGTCGGCTTTTGAAATTGTCCAAGCGGAACTAGTTCAGAGTAGAAGTGAAGATGGTGTTTAGTAGGTTACAATAGAACTGTAGCAAAACTGTCCAAACGCCTCAAGATATATGCCAACAAATCATCAATAAATATTTACAGTTCGATCACCACGAGTTAACAACAAATTACATCAACAATAAGGCACACCTTAACAAAACTACCATCGGAAATGTCCAAATTACCATTTGGTGGCTCCTATCAAACGTTATTTTTTGGAGAGATCAAGAGAAAATCGTGTGGATCTATTTTCTAGTAGTGATCGAACTGTGCATTATACTATATTGTTATTATAGAGGCGTTGTCCGAGGAAGTAGTGCACTGACTTGAGCCTCAGGCGCCTCGGTCGCCGTCTTCACCATACCGAAACACCCAAAGGCAATCACCGAAATGATCATTTTTCCTTATACGACTGGACACGCTCTTATTTCGTTTCACTAATATAATACCGTTGTGATCGGCATAGAAACTTGCCGAAATCGGTGATGTATTGCTTCCTATATAATGAAAGATGATTATAGAATAGAACGAAAAAAAAGTAGAACCGTGTTAACATCATCATGAATGCCTGGCAGGTTACATTTTTCTCTTATCATTACGGTATATCGTTAACACAGAACCTGCTATATATTATTAGATTCTTTTATGTTTTAACATTTTTAAAATAATTCTATTTTTATAGAAAAATTAAAGAAATCGAAAGTTATTTAATTAATATGCATACAATGCGAAAATTTTCTCACTTTAGATAGGTAGAGAGTGAATCAGATTCACTTGGAACTTAACAATAAGGGAGCGTGTAACCGCAATAACGGTCGCATTTTGATAATGGATGACTTTGAAAATAATAAATACGTTTTCTATGGTTACATATAAAACATTACTGGAGAGAAAGTCACTCTTACTTATTCACTACGTAATGTTACACTAATTAATTAATTGTTTGTGAGTTTTTTTCTAACTGATAAGAAACACTGATGGGAGAGCTAAATAAACAATAGACAATACAAGCAGGTATAGGTATGCAAATTCATAGTTTTTGCATAAAAAGTAATAGCAAATTACGTGTCAATGTTTTGCGTTCAAATGTCTTCTCGTGTGCCAGTATCTTAATTATTGTTTTCTATCATCTATATATAAGTATAAAACCCAACAATTAACATGTTAAATTTATCAAAAAGATATGCCGGTTATGATATCCTCTAAGCAGGTGATGATTTCATATTACTTTATATCTTTTGATATTTCTTCGTCGTCGTTCTTGACTCTTATAATAATATCGAGATGATTGATCGTTGTCGATGATGGTACGATATCGTCCGCCTCTGCCTATCAAAACAAATCATAACCAAAAACGTCGTGTGTGCGTGTACCTATGTGTGTGTGTGTGTGTGTGTGTGTGTTAGTTTTTTTTCTTCTTCTTCTTCTTCTTTCAACAACAACAGTTGAGTTCAAATCAAATGTTCAAAAATCCAACCATGCAAACAAAATCTTTATATACCTATAGTAGGTATATGTGTAGGTTGATTTCTGTATCGATAATCCATCGATATTGGTCAAAAAAACTGAACCGATGATATATTTAAATCATGTCCGAAATTAATTAAACAGGTCACAAATAACAGCAGGTCGCCATACAGTCTACGCCCACACATTTAGACCGTTTTATAGATGATTCTACTTGGATCAGGTATCAGATTAGCATTTTTCTAGTGCAAATTCTCCTGAAATTTTAGCATTTCTGATAAGATATGATTAATGTAGATAGTATATGGGGAAAGTAAATACAAAATTGGGGTTAGGTTTGGTTGCAGGAAAACAACAATGCATTCTAATTAAAAGTTGGAATTATTTTAAATTTATATGTACGGCAATTACTGGAGTGTTTTTGCGTGAATAATTACATTAGATGGCAGTAACTTTACTTGTAATTTTCAAAATACAACTCTATATAATTTCATTAAGAAGCGAAATGTACTGTTTGATGTTTCTACGTTTTTTTGCACCTAAGTGACTTTTTTCGTACTAAATTATACAACATCCAGAAATTATTAAGGAAGTCGGTATCTATATAATATTAGAAATTTTTGTACCCCAGCTATAATGTTGATGATAATATAATTATATAGTTGTAGAATCTGTTCTGGTATGTGCCATCCTATATAATTTTTCTATTTAGATTTTATTTGCATGTAGGTAATAAAGTTGAATATAATAAAGTGCCCAACAACTGAGAGCAATTAATCATTGAAACGTTATATATTTATACGAAACAGTAGCTTCTTTCAAAAAATAGATTAGAATTTGTCCTTAATAAACTATCATCAATTCTACACATGCCGGATTTCTAAGAAAATTTAGAAATTATCAAAAATTTTCGACATGTTTTCGAAACAAATTATCGAATGCTATTTCAGTCGTCTACTACCTATCTACTATAATATAATATAAACAGTTGTTCAATAATTCAACAGGTTTAAAAATTTATGAATTATTAAACGTTAAAATGATATAAATCCGTTATGAAATACCATTGATCGTTATCGATGCAATAATAGAGATATCAATAGTGGATTAAACTCACCAGTACCTGGTGATTTCAATGGTCGATTAGACAAGAGTCGAGGATTGTTTCGTGAAAGCTCTTGCCAATATAGCCGATATCGAACATATAACAACAACAACAACAACAACAATAATAGTTGCGATAGTGCCGACGGATATGTCCCATAAACCTATCGTTTTATGTTTCTATTTTATATTTCATATATTATTACTTTGTTGTTGCATGTATGATATAGGTACATGTGTAGGTATATGTATATATAATATATATGTTTGTTAAGGATCTTTCACTGTCTAAGTGTGATGATGGTGAAAGAACGGAAGACCGCTCCTGTAACAGGTCGAAACTCTGCGGTAGTCCACATCTGATGAGCTACATACAAAAAAAATCTACTTTATCAGATTTTAATCCTATATCTATTATACACAATAGAAGTTGAAAAATTTTAATTACACTCAAAACTTATATTATTACACGAAAATATCTCTAGAAAATAATTAGTTTCCATCTAATTAATTGTGTATAGAATCGTAAACCTTAAATAATGGATTTTATTTGTCGTTTGTCCTTTTTTGTGTGTGTGTGTGTGTGTGTGTGTCTGTCTCTTTCAGTTGTGGTTATTTTAGAAATTCTGACAAATTACTCATCGAATCTGTTCAAATGGAACCAATTTATCTACATACACTTTAAATAGAAGTATTCGTTCATTAGTAAGAAAACTACCCACTCATAATTACAAACGCATAAATTAGACATTTATTTAATTACATTATATAGATGGGTGCTGGTTTGATTTTTTTGTCCTCAAAAAACCAACAAAAAAAATTGGAATAAATTCTCCAATCAATGGATCAAATTTCTTTCAACAACTACAACTAAACCTGTCACTGGACATTTTTCATGGTTGTCCGACTACTGCTAGTCAAGCTGTAGGTATATACAATTTTTCCCATCATCATGGTTTCAGATTTACTTGAAGATGACCTAATAAATGAACCTTATCTAATAAAAACTATATGGTAAAACTTTATAGTTTATGGTATACACTAGCGTTAAATGCGATTCTTGACCATAAATTCAAATTAACTAACAAAAACAGTCCTGATTCTTGACTCTTATTTATAACATCCTTTAATTTAATTTATTCAAAAGAGATATTGTTAAGAGGAAAAATAGTAAAACGTTAAGATTCCAATATGTTGAGGATGTTTTAATAAAGAGGAAATTGTGCGATTCCATTTAAATTATCTATCAAACAAATCAATGAAAACATTTCAATTAACATTTTAATAGATTTGATAAGATTCAGATGTAGGCCAATTGATTTCTTTTAATTAGCTATATAAAATAAATGATAATTCTACAATGATGACCTTATCACTCTAATCACGGCATATTATTATTTCCTATAATTACGCATATTATTACAATTAAATCAACACAATTATTCATAACATTACGGTTTATGTTAAATGCGACATTATTATTCTTGTCGTTTGCAGGAAGCACGTGCTCAGTTCCTGGCAAATGTGCCAAGATAATTAATCACTTTAGAATGTTACTATTTTTTTTCTCTCGTTATAGTTTTGTTTTTCTTGTAATTTCTTTTAATAAAACAACAAATTTTTAAATGAAAATATTAAAATTTTCTCCATTTACTTGTAATACTCTAGTGAAAGCCAACTGTTATCAATAAAATAGTAAAGAATTATTCTTGAACGTGTGTTCTTATCTAGTGGAATCATGGTTACGATATTGTTGGTGTATAGAAGTACATCTGTCTTAGATTCACAGCAGGATTTTCGTTATTTTGTATACGTGCTTTATAGAAAAACTCATATTTCAACTGGAAAACAAAAGAAAACGATTTATTATTGGTGGACATTTTCTTTAAAACATAGGTACACATCTTGATAATTTATGGAAAAAGATTGATTTGCTGAAAAATTTTCATATAGGTATTCAGTTGAGAAAATTTCAAAATTACACACTTGTTTTTGACCTGAAGGTATAAGGTGGTCAGCACCTGCCTGATGTTTCTAATTAATTATCAACGATCATGACTTCCATATCGTCTGCACGGGGAGTCCTGCGTGACGGTCGTTAACGACCCAGTCTGATGTAGAGTACATGATTAGTCTTTTTCGTTTTTTCCGAGCATTTTCAACGAAAAACCACAAACAAAAAGTGTCCTTCCTTCTTATTGTTACGTTGATGAGTCCTTGGCGAGAGGCAAAGACACACACAAAGAGAGAGAGAGGATTGCTTCAATTAAAGTTAAAGAGAAAATTCATGTAGGTTCTACGTATATATGCATCAAAGAGGAATGTTCTAGTTTTAATCAAGTAGAATGTGCTCTAGGGCGTGTAGTTCTCTCACCTAACTTATCTCTTTCCGGAGCACGTGCCTCTCTATCGCCGTTCTTATTCCAGCCCCGGGTAACTCTAATGATTCTTCATCTAGTTCGGTTATATTGCAAAAACACTACCAGTAACTATCATACCTTAGCGCAATTAAACGCTTTATTACTTTTATATACTTCGCATTCGAATCACTGAAATTATACCATTGGAAAGTAAAATTAGTTTAGAACAAGAAGATGATGAAGAAGAAGAAAAAATTGTAGAAGAGCACACTTATTTTCAACAACTGGTTATTTGAAAATTAGTCCTGATACTATCAAACTAATTAGTTTGGGTATTAAAAATAATGAAGGAAATCGATTGTTGGGCTGTTATCTTGTAATGTATAGAGAACGAGTAGAGTGGAGTATTCATCGGCATAATAACTACTTGGTGCTTTTATGGGTACTTTACTATTGCGCTCGGTGTGAGAGCTTCCGTTTAATAACTTGCTTCTCTTCTTTTCTCTTCTCTTGATACACACAAGATATTCGTTCAATTTATTCAACAACAAATTGCATTTACCAATAAAACTATTATCATGCCAACATTAAAAGGAATATGGTGAATATCATTTTCAAATTGATCAATTATCAGCCATTATAAAAGAATTAATAAGTAAACGTAGATTGTTCGAAAACTATTGATTAGTTTCTATTATTATACAAGCACTGAATAGCAGCTTGATAATATAATGATGCTTATTGATAAACATATGGTCTTTTTTCCAATGTAATTGTATGCGATTTGGTGAACTAGAATACGGTGTACTGGGGGCCATCCTTGCGGCCATTCAACTTCACCAAAGCCTATGAGTTCTTTCTCTTGTTATGGTAAAATTGTTTAAAAGTCTAGTAATAATAAAATAAGTAAGTTGCGAGCGGCAAACCACGGCCCGAGTGATATAGTGAACATTTTCCCTTCACATGTAACTAGTGATTACTACTTCACAGTTGAATGGATATTTCCCGGATACTGGCTACTTTATTATTGGACTAAAAGCGTTTGAAATTCAGAGTCGATTAATGAGCATCATCACGCATCTACACACACGTATAGGTAGATAGGTAGAGATAGATAGGTAGATCTGATTGGAAAAATGTCCACATAAATCGTTCCCGAACAGGATACTTTCCTGTTCCAGCTTCTATTACATTTTCAGTTTTTCTACAACAATACATAGAACAAAGATAGATATAGACCAAGCTGGGATCTAACGGCTTTAATATCAACACCAACACTATATAGACAACAACAACAACAACAACAACATAGATTTAAATATTGTTGTGGCTATTATGTGGGCGTGAACTAAATAGCTCAATTATAACACTGTGGGGCGATTTGATAAAGACTGTTAAATGGCAGTTAGTTAATTCATTGAGACCTAGGTTGTAACTTCTATTTGATTTATGCAAATTAATCCCTTTCAGATATACATACATATATTATATGTATATATTTTAATATTTAACACTATTAAAATATCGATTTTTGCCATTTAAAATTGTGATAAACATCTTTAAAAATACTGTTTTTCTAAATAATTAAATAAAAACATAAAATTTTTGCGAAAATCTAATACGATTTACATAAAAATTCTTTCATCGAATTTAATCTTTTAAATCGGAAACTACTCAATTAATTTCGTTGCGTGTGTGTGTGTGTGTGTGTGTGTTACGGATTTTCATCTTTAATTGTGAGATTTTTAAGGCACCGCGAACGAGGAGGAGAGGGGACAGTAGACAAAAAAAATCCTCTCAGACTGTCAATGAGGCTTGTTACACCTGTCAATGGTTTGAGAATCGTTTTATAAAGCTGTTTGTCATGCCTGTTTAGTGGCTTTAGGTGGGCGTCAATTTTAAACTCCCGACTCTCTCACAAGACTTTTATTCAATGAAAGCTTAATGCGATTCACATTTTATTTATTAATCGAGAACTATATGCAAGGATTTAGATGAGTTGTAGAGGCGGTTAGAGACTGTCAATTTTAATACCAGCAACCACTTTCCCAGCAACTTAACAGCAACCAACCATTTTGAATGATGAAAAACAATAGTGAAACAACAAAAAAATCGAATGCGAAATTGTTAAAATATTCAAATTGACTGTAATAAGTGTTGGATTCTTATAGGCGCCTCAATAACCGGATAAACGACGTATTGGAACGGTCTAATGAACGTATACAGTTTTAGAATCCAGTAATTGGCATCTTTATTAACTATTTGAGCTTTTATAGTTTTTCCTACACTACATTACGTTAATAGGTGTTCATCAATGGTTCTTCACTATCTCATTGGAATTGCATGGTGGTAGCGCGAAACGACTGAAAAAAAAACCGACTGGATTAATTGATTTTTAGAATAGCATTATTGAAACTATCGTTGTTTTATATAAGCGAAATTCTTCACATAACTTTCACTACCATTCTAGAAGTTTTTTTTGTTCGTTTCGTGAAATATACACTTTTCTTTTGTTAATTTTTATTAATTCATCTAGCAAGTTATTAATTATTCGATCGAAATTGTGTGAAAGCAATATTGTTGGTCCATCTAATTATTATTAGAATTAAATGAACCGATTGTTAATTGATCGACTGAACCAAATTGATTCAAATACAAAAATCAAATAAACGAGATTCGATTAAAATTCATGATTTAATTAGAAACTTTCGTTTTTATAAATAATTGTTAGAAATTTCGGTTAAGAGCTTTTTCTTGTATAACTACAATTAATTTTTCAAGAATCTATATTCCTTTATAATACAAGTATTTGAACGGAGCTTCCTTGATGATTTCATATCTAAATATATACAAAATATTTATTATAGTAGCATAGCCTAATGATTTATATTGATAAATATTTGGTGAATAACTATGAGAAATGATGGGAATCTAGCACCACTACAGGTGTTCGTCGTTGCATAAATTCTAAAAAAATTTATAGACAAAAACTCTATCATTATCGCGTTTTTTTTCTTCTTCTTCAACTCGTTTAAATTATCGTCGTCGCTTGACGTACCATTGGAATCTCCAAAATTTTCACTGATTTTCTGAAACTATTCGATATTTATCGGACAAGTGGACAAGAATAAATTTATAACTAAACCGAAAGTATGTTGGAGAAACCTAGATCTTGTTTATTGGATCAAATAGACGCTTGAAAGTTTTTTTTCTTTAAAGATTATTACCATCTCTGATATTAATGTCAAATCGTTGAATTATTGTGTAGGATACCTAATGAAAATGTAAATTTGTTGAGGGAGAAGGTTGCGTGTATTGAGTCTAATTAAACACTGGTAAAGTTCAACATGAATTCACGGTTTTATACACATACAGATTACTTTATCACCCTGGATGTAATCGACATGGGAACGAACAAGTGTTATTAGTTTCGTCACTTTGACATTCAACTCTATATCAGTCAAATGCCCTGTCGAACGTCTCTCTTTCTCTGTTCGTTAGTTAAACCAAAGTGAAAGCCATTACTTAGCCATCCATCCATCCATCCATCCATCCAACCATCCATCCACGACCATAAATTATTAATACTCATCTCCTCATACAGTTAGTTAATATATTTCCAGTGCTAATCGCATCACTTATGCCGTATTTTTCAATTAGCTCCGGCCTGTCTGTGGGGCCCAACAACAACAACAACATATATATAAAATCACCGAGAAGACTTGATGGGAGTCGTGGTGTCGAATTTTTCTCTCTATTGAATCAGTTCTCGTTCATTTCTCTTGTAAGAGTTAATTGATTGCAATTTTACAGGTCGAATTCACACACATCTACATACACGTTAATAAATATTACACATACACATATACATAGAAAATGGGGTTTGCTTGTATGTACTTAACTCACGTACGATTGCGATCAGTCAAAGCTCGTATACGTGGGATGGTGGAGACTATGGGGGGTCTAAACAGAGCTATTACAAATTTCCAATAAAAATTACCCAATTTCTGCATTTTTATAAAGTTTCAGTTATTAACAGAAATGATGGGTTCGATTAAAATTTAAGAAAGACTAATAACTCATTGGAATTACCAGAGTTTTCTGGTAAACATTTGATGAATCTATTATCAATCAAACGATTATCTCACTCTCTCAAATTACAGTGAGTGTTAAATTTTATTACCAACAAAATCAAAAACTATCAATCAAAAGAAAAAAATATGAGGGAAATAAAATCTTTCCCCCCAGACTCAATCTAATCAAAAAATCATTATTTTTTCCTCTCTATCCACACACACAGATATAATCAATTCCTATTAGTAAATTTAATTGATTGGTATATATTCTTTAACTTTGTCAATTTGACATTAATTGAATCCCCTGTTAGGTATATTTATTGATTTATAATGTGGAAGAAACTTAATCCTTAGATTGCTTAATTTCTTAAATCATCTTATATAGTGGAATGATTAATAAGGTTTCATTAATTTCCGAAAGGATAACGTAAATTTGATATTTTATCTAACGGTTTGATCCGTGATTGAAAAAATAAATCCACACATTAGAAGAAATTAATCAAAATTAGACGAAAAAAAAAGAGAGAAATAACACAGACACACACATACACATACACAAAATAAGAATTCATTATTCTAAATATCTACTTTTGCAAAATTACAGTTTCTAGTTAGACACGTGCTGTTTTCCTTTTTTTGATTTAGATTCCATTCGAAACGACAAAAAGATATGCAAACTTCCTGAATATATAAATCTCCAGTTTCCTGGCAATCTTTCATTTTGTAATAAATATGTATATTAATGATAATTATAATGAGTTTTTATCACAAAAAACGAAATATAATGTTATTTGATAAATATTAATGAAATTAAACGAATCAACTGATTATTGTTGTTTTTTGTATAATAATCATTATCAATTATTGTCGGTATTAAACTGACAGGAGTGATGGGTCCAATTAACGACGTATAATAGCTAAACAATATTGGTTATTCTAACAAGAAATGTAGACTTCCGGCAAACTGACGTCTAGTAGATTTTCACTCATTGAACCAGAAACGAAAGCAAGATTTTATAATTTTCAATCAATAAAAGGCTACATTGATAACGATAATGGGGCAGTAGAGATACCACACAGATAGCAAGAGGCCTGAAAGATGAAATCAAGCTTAAAAGCTGCTCTCTATGTATTGCAGGAACAATTCTTACTACATGAAAGTAAGGGGAAAGGCTTAAAGTAAATAAAACTGTGGTAATTCGGTATTTTTTTCTCCTCCAAATCGTCCAATAAATAATAAAATACGAAACCGGTATCTCATTAAAGAAGAAAAAAAGTTACGATAGGATAGAATTGATTTCATCAGCGACGAACATGTATCTTGAAATCTTTTTGATATTAAATTTAATAATTTCATGTAATTGTCAATAAACTTGATACATAGCCATTTCAACAATAAACACACACTGATAGTGGACAAGAATGTTTGGAAAAAGCCTAAACCAGAAGCAATTAATTAGTATGATAATAGATATGATGTTTGAATGCTGTGTCTGTTGAAAATTTGTATTTTTGTATTTTAATTAACAGTCAATTTCGATGAATTATATCCCGGGGTCTATAGATAATTCTATAAAGTTTTTTTTTAGAGAAAAAAATCTAATTTTATAAATTTCAATTTTAATGTCTTATTCGTATTATATTATAATAAAAAAAGAAACTGGGAAAAATTGATACGTTTTTAAAATCGTTATAAATAATTAAGTTGACCAAATTTATTGGTATATTTGTTGTTGCATAGTTGAAATTCAATTCTAATTTGTTGCTACTAAATTATATTTTTATTAAAAATGGAAAAAATTTAATAATTAATTTCAAAGTTATTTAATACGACCAGTTGTTCTTTCTTTTCCTCTCGCTAGTTTTCCGTCCAAATTTCCACAAGGTGAACAAACTTTGATATTATTAATACACTTATTTACGTACTTGATATTAATATTTTCCCGGCAAAATTTATGATGAATATTAATTTTTTTTTCGCTTAATGATAGAAAGTTCCATTTGAGAAAAACGATTTTCGTGAGAATCTA
>JAZBHA010000045.1:89301-103895 GCA_037464855.1 Iselma pallidipennis
TTTGATCAATTCGGTGTAAGATGTAGGTTAATTCTAGTTTAGTATAGTAAAAGGTACAATTCTACAACAAAATCGACAAGATTTATGAGTTAGTTTCGACAAGGTCGTTTATAGATTATCGGAGGATAGTCAGTTTTTATAGGCAAGTTATATAGATTTTCTTCATCATCTTCTTCTTAGTGTCTAGTGACCGTCAAGTGAAGGGTTCCCTCAATTGATTAACGATGTCATACTAACCGGATACACTATCGTGATACTTTTGCTAAAATCCACTAAATCGACTCCTATAAATAAATAAATAATAATAACAACAACAACAACAACAAAAAATCTCAAGTAACAGTATGTTAAAATAAGCACTTAAAGTAAAATTCCAACAGGTAGTAGTAGTGCAATACTGTTTTAACTACAAGTTTATACTTTTAAAAAGTGTTAGAAAAACATGCCGCTATATCTTGAAACTGGTTTAAAAGATGATAGAAACCGAGATTTTATATTCTGTAGTTTTTTTTTGTTTTGGAATAATTTCTTGAAATATATATTCGAAAAAGCTCGTCTAATAAATTATTGAAATATTTTATCAAGAAATCAATTAAAATCTTCCTGATAACAAACATAGCTCGGGTTTAAGTTTAGAGCAATCAAAAAATAAAGGAGGTTGATTCGAAAATCGATACAATTTCCTGTAATTTTTATAATGCAATCGAAATTACTATGGTCACGTCAGATTTTGTTAGAGGCGAACATATTACTATTATATTATATATCTATATATAGATTATACTTGATTACAAGTTGTAAGAAATTATCAGAAATTATGATCTGCTTTTCTACCGCTTGCAAGTTTTCAATTAAGAGCTTTTCTTGTTCTAATTACCGGACTTGTTGAATGTCCTGACAACGATTAATTTTTCAAAAATATGTAGATTTTGTGTGTTTTTTTTTGTGTTAGTCGATCTTTACAAGCCTTTCAAATTATGTCAAAATTGATAAATAGGAATATTCTAATGGCAAACAGGGTGGGTCCCAATGGGACACCAGTTATAAAGGTCAGATAGCATGTGAAAATTCTAGTTTAGCAATATTTCAAAAAAACTAGAAACCAATAAATTATTATTGTTGTTGTAAAGAGAGAAAAAAAAATGGACACATTAGTAGAAATTTTTAAGAAATCATTTTGTTGTTAGTTGTTTTTTTTTCAGACAAGCAATTTCAGGTGTTTCTTCTTCTTGTGTTCAAAAAAACTATTCAAATTATAGTTATTTCGATAGTTGGATTATCTTGTGGTATGAAACACAACTAGAAGGCAACAACAGTAGTGTGTTGTTTGTAAGTGACTTGCACGTGCCAGAGTATCGTGTTGAGAGCTTTGAGAACACGCGAACCACGATTGTTCGTGAGCAAAGAGACGGTTCTTGTTGTTGTTGTTGTTGTATACAGCGGTTGTTGTGGTCGTTTTTCTATTTCCTTCAATCAACATCACCAACAACAACAATAACAGCAGTTACATCAATGTACCTACCTACCTCCTCGTAAACATTACAATATAGATCTTTATAATGTAATCACGTGATCGTGATTTTTTACACTAATTGTTCATCATTTTTGTATAGGAAAAACTTGATCTATTTGACTATTCAAGCGATAATATATCTTTAAATGTCCTCTCTAATAACTCGCTAGTGTCTATTTTATATTACAATTCTAAACGTATAAATTTCGGATTCCGTTACATAGTCATCAATTTTTGAACTGTCGCTAATGAGGCTTTTTACATAATACATAACTAGAAAACTTGACCAAAACTGTAGGTGGACATGGAAGTTTTTTTTGGTGAATTTTTTTCTTCTTTCAGTGATTTATTCGATTTCAAGCACGGTGGCATAGCCTTCCCACATAATTTTCCAACCTGACATCAGATCAATTAAAAAAATAATAGAAAACATATTCGAATTTCGAGATTCTATTTTTTTTACTGTCTTTCTTAAAGTATGTGTAGCTACAAACGACTTTTTGATTTATTCTTGTAGTGTTATTATAGCATTCGATTTTCGCTTGAACATCGTTGTAAAATACTATAAATATCTAGTCTTGTTACTAAAGAACATCAGATGTATTAATATAGACATTAACACGAAGATGTATGGCCATCGATCATAAATCATTCAACAATAAATGACACAAAGTGTAAGATTTGCGCAAAAAACGCAACAATTCAATCGTACAGAAATAGTGGCAGTTTTCCGAAAAAGAAAAAGCTTCTAGACGGTGAAATTCATCAAACAATAATTTATTCAAATTTGATAAGTCGTTAAATTACTGTTTGATTTATCTACGAAATGATTAATCACAAAACGTGAATTGGACACTTCACGCAATTTTCTCCCTTAACTATTCACTAGAAGAAGTATAAATATATAGAAGATAAAGAGAAAAAAAAAACAAGTAATATAAAAAATATCTCGGCCTGAAGCTTTTCGAATAACGTCTCTCACAGGTGAACTTTGTTGGAATTTTGTCACGCATTCTAGTCAGCTTGAAGAGATTCCGAATTCCACACACACAACTTTTATGGACATTGTTAGTTAAATTATCGATGTGTAACTTGTAACGAAAACATCTGGTTTAGTTCTTGTGTTTATTAATTATCGAAAAGCGGCTGATCATCATCAAAAAAATGTATACATATAATATTTTATTGATGGGTAAATGCGTGTGACGACATCCAGCAAGGTCACTAACGGCACTGGGCATTAGAAGATTTTCACACAGATCTGTTTTTTTTTGTGGCTTTTTTCTGTACTTTCATTTTTCAAGTTTCAGTACTGCTACACTTGTCCATAGTTGTGCAGAAATGCAGTTGATTCGATCGCAATTTCGAAAGGATAAAGGCTGAATGTGATGGAAAGGTCTTTCTATTTCAGACCTATTCCAATTAGTAATTTGATTAAACGTACAAGAATGGTCAGTACTATCTCGTTACCCTTTCTATTCTCTAATGAATGGCTAACATTCAGATAACATCGTTTAATCAAAGGTGACGGTACTTTTTGCCTTTACCTTCTTCTGTTCCAATATAATAGAGAAAGGTTGGTATGTTACGGTCAGCTACCGCTACGTGATACAGATTCAAGTGCTCTCGAGCCTAAGCAATTAATCTACATTCTTACACCTGTAATTTACACCTTCTTAGGTCACGCTGGTAATCTTGGCACTTAATACAGAAGAAAAACAACAACATCTAACAATAGAATCAGCAGGTTTTAATAAATGCTCGAAATGAAGAGAAAGAAAAAAAACTGAACTGCTTTTTTCCTGATCTATGAGCAACTGTAATTTAGCAGTCGTTGATTGAACGTTACAACAACTCAAGATTTCGTTTTAGTCTCACCAGGACTGTAACAGTACCTATACATATACAAACACACGTACACTTACACATATATATAAAATAAACGAAAAGAAGTGATATATCGTTTCCAATCAATGTTTAATTGCGGTAATATTTTCAGTTTTCAGCAGCCAATATGACAGGTTCAGTATTTATTATATTGCAATGTAGATCGACCGACCAACAAGACACATCTCTTTGGTGATTGGGTTTATTTTGAAACGGAAACTGCCCACAGAGCGATAAATCAAAACAGGAAACCGTGTACACACATAGAAGCTGCAAGAATCGATTTGTTTTAAATATATATCCTTGAAAGATTCATATTAACTTGGTGCTGGTATATTAATAGATTATCTAGTTTCTTGTTGTCGGTGTCTTTTTTTCCTCCACCTCATCGTCTTCTCGATCTTGTGCTTTAATTTTTTTTAATGGCAGTTTATTGGAACACTGAATTGGCTGCCTGCTAAGAACAGGCGCTAGTTTTCTGGACTAGTAATCGAATGTAAATTAACTCTGTAGTATGAGCTGAAGTAGAACATTGAATCAATGGTTAATCATTCCAAAATTGATACTATTTTCAGGTGACTAACACAATAATAGCAACTTTACATGTCACCAACGCATAATAGTTTTCATAAATAAATCGCATCGTAAGCTTGGAATAAATTAATTTAATTTATTGTCTATCGTCAATCGGCTATTAATGTTTCTCAGTTTTATAATCCCAATAAAAACATGCGATTTATTGTGTGATTGATCTTTGAAATCATAAATAAAATTTGCAAAACTTAACACTTAATAAAGATACAATTTGTTGTTGGTGAAAACAATTGTTGAATTTTTCTTTCAAAAGATTTGCTCTAAAAGTAACAGGAACCGGTTCAATCTATCTATCTATCTATATTTTTATTGTTATAAATTCACCTTTAGGTTGTGAATGCTAGAATGAAAGTATCAACATCTATTTTTTCTTCGTTCTTTTGATTTTAATTAGTCAATGCATCCAGTGATGGTCTAGGACAAGTCTCAATATCAATTACTTTCATTCTATTTGGCACTTTTCGATTCGTCCTTTCTAATGCACTTTCTATTCTACTATATGTTATCATCACAATTTGTTTTCTGGGTGCCCTCTCCGGTTGAACGTTTCGCTTCCATTCCATCCTGACTTTGCGGTAGCTCATACACGACCAACGATCGCCTTGCGGCATATTCCAAGCAGCACACCAGCCACACCCAGTTTGTGATTATTATAAAATAAAACAGAGCAAAAACCGCTATATATATATATATATCTCGTGGTCGAGAAGAACGGCTAGGTGTGCCCGTAGGGAACGCACTGCATCTCCCATCAGGATTATGTTCCCTCCTTACTCCTGCTACCGATCCGTACTTGCACTTCAATCAAATCTGAATTGGCCTTTTTTTGTATGTGTGTTTGTATACCTAATTGGTTATGGTTTGGTGGTCAATCTGGAGAGGTGTCTACATAAACAATTAATAATTGTAATTAGTGTCTATGGTGTGTGTAAGTCTCACCCCCATAAGCTACGGTCAGTTGAGCATGACCCAAGTTCTATTACGCTCACCCGACTATGTAAACGATCTTACAAAACTTGACAAACTGTAAATGTGATATACTACGCTATGATCACTGACTTAGAACCGATTTGGTTGGATTCAGCTCTGACTTTTTTCAGTTTTTAAGCAAAGAAATCAGGGTGGCCCCAACATTACTTGCATTTTACACTAAACAACATCAACACCAAAGAACCGTATTGGTTCAACATTTAATAAGAAATATCCTCCACACACACACACACACACCATATGGTACTTAAAAACATTAAAAATTACAGTTACGGCTTTTTTCCTGTCTGTTATTTTTGATTCATTTGAGTGAATGTGGCCACATTAGATTTGAAACTTGAATCTATCGTGATGTCATCAGATAATAATATGGTTTCGATTCAAGAAGATGGGTACGACTCTCTTTAGATATCTCTTACTATTCAGGTACTTACGGATAATATGATCAAGAGAGATCATCACAGACAATGTTCATATCGTAAACATTGTTCTTGAATAATAACTTGGTAGCCTTGATGTTGGTTCTCAACAAAAACAAATCGATCTAATTAAAGGGTTACTTGTTGCTCTTCTTCTACTGACTCTCACAAGTAGCTCATATCCAGTGACTCTTTATATGTATGTATGTATCTAGATATTATATTATATTTACATAGTTTTTTGGTTTGTTTTGTGTCCCGTTCTTCATATTCAAAGCTTTATGACAAGAGATAGTCGGGTGCAATTATATCGTAACTATTTTTGCCTCTTTTCAAATAACAAACTTCCTGCTGTGAAACTGTACGTTTGATATACAAGGAATATAACGATTGACTATATGTATAATAATAACTAACACAGCCAACTGAGATCCTGAAATATATGTACATAAGTAACTAACTAGACGTGTAATGGGATGACAACTCATAATTTTTCGTAAGATTGAATTCTTCTCTTGATATCTTTTTATTTCTCTATATAAGGACTTTGTTTTATTTCATTTTTATAATACCTACCATGTACACCAATAAATGATCTAGAATAATGAAGAAATATTATGTGCATTTGCAGATTTGAAATTCAAATTAAATTTCTGGTCATTTATTATTGTTCCTTTCTTTTTTTTTGTGTTCAGGAGGTCCATCCATATGAGAAAATTATTGTTTTTAAAGATGTGATTTATAAAGCATGTTAGATTATCATAATTAAACAGGAGCATTCTAAAGAAATCCTTTATCTACTAGTAGGATATAATTTAGTAAGAAATTTTACACCAATCTGACTGAAATTAGGGGAATCTATGATTTGTTGGTGACCCTGAAAAACCTCCGAAGCTTTCTAATCCGATAAAGCTATTAGAGAATCTGTTAGGAACGATGACCTTTTTCAATTATTACTAAAAAAAAAATATTCATTCCATATTCAATTATTTTACTTTCAAACTTAATTGATCAGTTATTTTTATATCGTCTCAGGAAAAGTAAATAAAACTAAAAATGAGTAGATAATGAAATGGGCAATAAATAAAATATAATCATCAACACTAGGATAGATAACAGTTTTAGATCGTTCAGATGAAAACATACAAAGTAATTAAAAACAGACCAGATAGTAATATAAAAATTCTGGAATTGAAATACGAGTGTGGAACTATTTAAAGTAAACATAGCATAAATAACGTGTATAATATTAACATTCATATATTCATTAAAAGCTAATATGTGTTTTCGATTCATTCAGAAAAGTCTTTAAAACAACGACCCACACGCTTTTTTTCCTCTCAATTCTGTCTATATTAAAGCTCAATATACCTAGTCGGGTTAAGTCAACTATTTTTTTGTGTGTAATTGAGTCGAAATAAAACGGCAGGTTGTCTTTCATATGATCATGATATTAGAAATTATCGAAATATCTCTATAAAATGTGAAACTTTATTATTTTTTTGTTGGTAGCAATCTAGAAATGTTCTTGTTGTAACTGGCTGGATAATATTGCAGTATTGGCAGGATCAATGATCTCGTCCTTAGAGCTTGTCAATTAAATTGAACACAATACACCACCACACACCAGATAACGATATTCACAGCATTTGTGTTTGTTAAAACACTTGAAAATCGAATAGTGTGTGTATTGTATCTCGTATAGTGGAACCGGTGGTGATCTTGATCTATAAATGTACCAACGAAAATCAACAATGAATGACAGAAGGAGTTTCTTGTCCGTTTTTTGCCGCATACTCTCTCCCCATCTTGTTTTTATTTCATTTTGGTTTCAGTCGGTTTTGCTCTCTCAAGCTCCTACTGATACAATTTAAATCTGGTATTCCATTATTCAGAGCATTATGCTGTCTTGGAACATCACAGTCTCCAGTCTGTCCTGTTAACGGACCTGATTTATATGAATTCGGCATTTCGTATTGTCTACCATTTTACAATACAGTCAATGAGCCACCACCACCACCACCACCATCCAGGTTATAATAATTCAATTTTTTTTCGTTCTATCGATGATCAGTAGGATCGACGAAATAAAAATCTACCAACATTGTCTTGATTGAGGAAAAAACTGGTAATTAGCAGACATAGTTCAGTTCTTAAGAAACAGGTGTTACGTACACATTTCTATCTATGTTGCAGTTGTGAAACAAAGATGGATATTGTTGTAGTTTATGACGTGACAAGGAAATCATTATAAAGACAGGATATTACCTGTGATGTGAGAACATTGAAAAAAAAATTGTCTGGAATCTGGATCGTCCATTCGTTATCTTTGTTCAAAGATTTATCAGAAATGAATTTATCTTTGTCAGACATATATCTATTGTTGCTTTATACTTATAGGTTTATTATATTCGACCTTCTGTCTTTATCAAAATGTTTACACATTATTTATTTTCTGTAGCATTAAGCTTTGATAGGTACCTATATATAATAAAATGGGCGGAAATAAGAAAAAAAATTAGACTAATAATCAGGATGCTGAACAAAGCCATTTGCTATGGGTCGTTTTTTTCTCTTTGTCAAGCTCCATTATGGTTTATAATCGGAAATATTGAAGCAATCACAGTTTTGATTTTTGTGTTTTTATTGTATTCTCGTTTCAAGTCAGCTTTTAAAATGACAACATTTCTACAACAATACCGTCTCTTCTCTAACGCATCATTAAAGTCTCTCTGGAAGCTGTGGTTTTTCGTTACAAGTTATTGGTTGATCTTGGGACATCCTTTTGTTTCAGTGTATTCGGTAGTACAATTGCAGGACCGCAATATAAGGACATCTTTTAAACTCTCTCACACACACACACATACGCACATTGATGTATATACATATAGACAACGGCGACCCTATGCCGACTATAGTCTTTATGTGCACCGCCATTGTCTCATCGGGCCGCGCGCTAATACATACTTGCATGCGTTTATACAGGACCCGATCCTTTTCAAGTTGCCGACACCGCTTATCTACAATTGCTACTGTTTATCCAGTGCTTGTCCTTTTTTTTGTGTTGTTCCTCCTTCTTTCATTTCGAAACGATATCTCGTATCTTTGCCGGTTGTTTTGTTCGACAAAAAACCAAACTCATTCAATGATACACAATCAATTGCACAACAATTCGACTAATTCAATAAATTTTTAATTGAGTTTTTTTTTGTTTGTTTCAGATTCGCCATAGATTCGGATGTTATGATGAGATCTCTGGTACCGGAACAAGACGTGTTCGACATTGCAATTGGGTTAGATTTGTTAGGGTAGCAAATTCATTCAATCCTGCGGTTAATTTTGTGGCAACCAAAGTCAGAGGAGAACCAGTTTATGAAGCTGTGAAACCAATTTCACCCGATACTGAATTGTTAGTGTATTATTTGCCTGAAAGACCAGAAGAACTGTTCTTTGTCAGGATGCGAGCTTCGCTCTATCGACAAACTATGGATTCGATCCTAGAAGGTAAATTCAAATTGTTGTGGGTGGTATATTTAAATAGATAAACAATTTCAATTGTCGTCTTGTAAACAAATAGTAATTCAGTTTATTACGCAAGAAAAACAAGGGAACAGTTGTTGAATTTATTGGAGATACAAACACGCGTTTCGGATAGTTTGGCGTTCTTACATTGTTTCAAGCATTCTCACGCACTGAAAATTAAAGTCTAGCCGTTGCCTGAGAAAAAACGTAAATACTGTCTATACCTACACATCTCTATTATCACTACATTAATTGATTCTGATTAGGTAAAGATTTTGATTTTGTACGAATATCTGTAGGTATTAATGTTGATCCCATATTGTGGTAGACAGCGTGTCGAATCTGAAGAAACACATGCACGCAGCGAGAACAGAACAATGTTCATCCTGTTTGAACTAAGCACAACTTTTTGTGACAGGTTGAACCATCGTAATGACGCATACCTAACATTAATTACATACTGCCTACCTGGCTGACTGCTAGCAGTAGCATTGCGTCGTAGTGTGTTGGTTATTGTTGGTTTTTATTTCATTAAATTAAATCCTAGATGCGATACCAAAATAGAAAATTGACCTGAAATAAAAATTATTTTCTCTCTTAATTATCTTCAGGTAATTTATCAAAAAGCCGCGTTCTACATGTCAGACTCTATCTTTATCTATAACGTATATCTTATATGATGAGATTAAAACAATTCGTATTTCAGTTAACGTTCATCATTCAGTAGTTAGTTGGTAATATGACGGAACGGTTTCGATTAAAAATTGAAAATTTTCAATAATTAGATTTTACATTGAACGATGTCCATTTTAGGTAACCGCCAATGGTGAACATACAATAACATCAACAATCGGATTGTTGTTGCCTTGTTGCAACCATCAAGCCATAAATCTATCCGAAACTCTGTTGTTGAGATCGCTCCAAATTAGCTATTGTTTCATAGCAAATATGCGGTCGCGAATTACGCCGCCATTTCTTGCCACATTGCCAAATTAAGCGCGGAATTTTCCAGACGCGCTAAGCCTTCAATATTTCATTAGTAATTGAATTTTTTCTACTTCTTTGTTTGGTCCTGTTGTCTTTAGATTCACCATTGGATTTATCAATGTCGTTATTGTCTCGAGCATTGAGTGGTTCACCACCATCAGCTGAAGATGAACGAAAATCCGTATCTGGTGACAGTTCAGCGGCAAGTTCACAAGGGGATCTGCCGGAAGCCAGCATGCCAACGCCTAGAGCTAGGCCAAGAGAAAGGACTCTGCTCCCCTGCAGTGTTTGTAACAAAGCTTTCGACAGGCCGTCGCTGCTGAAAAGGCACATGAGGACACACACAGGTTTGTATAATTCGATATAAAAAAAAAATTCTGACGGAGAGGAAAAAAAACAGAAATGTTCAAACTATCAGATATTTTGATTAGAGAATGAGAGGAGACTTGTTAATTTTGATTTGAATAAATTATAAATCGTAAAGTGACCATGCTGACTTTTGGAATCGTGTCAATTAAGAGATATAAATGTAATTAAAACGTTAAAATGTGTTAAATGCTTCCTACGGGCCTTTTTTATACTATCGTGGAGATGTTTAATTGGATAACAACCGCAGGAGAGATGTAAAAGGCACATAGTCGAAATTACGTCATTTGTTAGCACTGCTATAACATCTCAACATAACTTTTAATTATCAAAACATTACAATTTATTAATTTCTACGAATTATTTATTAGTTTTTCTTTGGCTTTAAATTTCAGGTGAAAAACCACATGTCTGTATGGTCTGTGGGAAAGGTTTCAGCACGTCGTCATCTTTAAACACACATCGAAGAATTCACAGTGGAGAGAAGCCGCATCAATGTCCTGTATGTTTGAAACGGTTCACAGCCTCATCTAACCTGTACTACCACCGCATGACACATATCAAGGTAAAACTACATCCACTACTTTTTATCCAAAATAATAATAATAATAATAATAATAATGGTAATAATTTATTTAATCGCCCCTTTTAAATTTTATATGCAACACAAATCTCTCACGGTTTTGTCATTTGATGCATCATTGAAATCACCAAGATTTATCCTGGTTAAAATGCCGTAAATCTCCTTTATGGAATAGATCTGGTGATTTGTCGTCTATATAGTTGGTGTTTCCTTATATTATAATCCTGACGGGTGAGAAGTTTCTAGCTGATTAAATTTGACATCTACATTTGATGGTCTATATTTATATAATCCGCTCCGGCATGGTACCTGCTTGTCATTTTGATAAATCTCCAATCTGGTAATGCGCACGAATTGCTTTTTTTTCTGTATATCCTATATTATATTATCTTTCTACCTTTCGGTTGATAATTTAATACACCCTTTTCAACGATTTTCAATGATGTTTCTTGTTACGAAAACAAGCCTTCCCATATGTTTCCTTTCGATAACCGGTGAAAAAATATATAAATTATTGTAATTATGATGTAACACATGGTGGATATGTTGGGCGCGATTCTGGTACTTGACGTGAACGATTCAAGGGTTTTCGAGTACTGTACACCTGCTATATTCTTAATCGTATACCTAATAGAAAAGAAGCTTATTGCGTTCTAATGGGACTCGCACGGTTTTTCTTTTTTTAAAGACACGTGCATCACGATACCTTTTGTGCGTTATGTTGTTATGTGTATGGCAATATTTACCATATAGGTATGCATCAAGTAACCTCATAGAAGACGTTACTGTGTAAAGTTGTAAGTTGTAAGCTCTAGATGGAAAAAGGCTAAAGGCATATTTGTCGTAGACTGTTGGACGATTGACGTCTGACTGACGGTATACTGAAAAGAAAACACTTTGATCTTGGCAGTGAGCTTTCTTTAAGATATTAGATTAACTGTGTAAAGTGCGACGTGAAGATTGATATGTGTATGTGTACGAAACTTATTGTACTTTGCTAGAATCAAACTATCGTAGGAATCGTCCTCATAGTAGAGTGGTTCACATTGATCAATATCTTTGATAGAGGAAAGGAACCGGATGTCTTGACTTTGCGTGATGGGCAGATGGTTATACTTACATACACACACACAAACACAGGGGAGCGGTGACTATCTTGAGTTCCCACCGCACAGGTCTAACCCCCTTGTTTCTTGAAGCTTTTTTTAACGATCATCGTGACCTTCTAACAGCCTTAATTGAACATTTCGAGAATTTTTCGATTTTTCGACATTCAACTGACTAGAAGACGATAAAAAACCGTTCTAAATAAATATTTGTTTTTATGAAAATGAAATTGTAGTGTTGATTTTATAGTAAAAGAATGATTAATGTCTTGGAAGATTAAAGTAATTATGTAATTTTCCCGGTATTGATCTCAGGTTTTTCCTGAATCATTTCTGAACGCAACATATGGTCAAGAACATTCTTGGAAGTTCATCAAAGCTATATAATTTATATTAGAAAATTATTGCAATCATATTGAAACTAATGCACTAGAGGCCTTCCTGTTACCGATTGGAACGTTTCAACAATTTCTAAAGAATTTCTAAATGAAAAAAATCTATATAAATAAATAATAATAACAATACAATCAATGTTTGTTTAATTATATTTTCTACTTATATGTACCTATAACTATATTGGTAAAACTATATAATTTCGAGCAAGTTAACTATAATCAGATACGGTTATAATAACGAACTTTGCTTAAATGACCGTTAAAAACCACAAAAGCCACGCTTATATCAACAAAATAACGATCCAGCTTTCAGATTACGTGATTTCATATTATAGATAATATTTCGAGATATTCAATTTACAATTTGTGCAAACATTTCAATATGAACAAAATCCAGATAGATAAGTATAGAGATAAACGGAATTGGTGTAGAAGACGGAAATTTAAATCTGCTCTTTTAACCATATCAAAGTCAACCGCACCAAGACGTGAAGATTCGTCAGAAAGTATAATTCCAACTGAATCAAGTGAATCAACCAAGGATGACAATGTAAATACTTGTTTGTGTGTGTGTGTGTGTGTGTGTGTGTGAGAGAGGTAAAAGGGTGCCTCACAAGGTTGCACTATGACATATGTGTATATCTTGAACAATAAGGTGGATGGGCGGCGAACCAGAACACCTCCTCGGTCTTCGTTTAAGAATTCCCACGAAATCCAGCCAACGTTACAATTCGCCTCACTACTGCCCCACATAATCAGAATGAATCTTATTTAAATAAAAACCAATTAACAACAACAACAACAACAAGAGACTGATTAACAATAAGAAAACAAACATTGTTTGAAGTTGAACAGAAAAAATTGTTTTTTTCCTAGTTCCAGTAGAGTTAGATATCAGACACATGTCTGGATAAATTCAGGATTTATCTCGCTGGATTCATAGGTAGTACAATACAATATTTATTGGCAGTTGATAAACACGGACTTCTAGTTCTAGTATGTAGAAATACGGTCATAAGTCTTGCAGAAACTGTATTCTTTCTACAAGAGAAAACTCTCTAGAGATCCGACATTGCCTAGCTTATGCATCTATTTAATTCAGAGTTATTTAGTTCTCTGTCGTTGTTTGAAAAGAAGAGTTGACAGTCGATCAGGCCACTGTGTACATTGTCATTGACATGGATTACTACAACTGTCTTTGTATTTTATCTGTTAAACTATTTCTTGTATAGCTGTGTATACAATCGATTTTTGATAACTTGTTTTTATTTTTTGTTTATTTGCATTACAGGATAAACCACACAAATGTAATTTATGTAGTAAATCGTTTCCAACACCAGGCGACCTACGATCCCACATGTATGTACATTCCGGCTCGTGGCCCTTCAAGTGTCACATCTGCTCCCGTGGATTCTCTAAACATACCAACCTAAAGAACCACCTGTTCCTACATACCGGTAAGTGAAACGAATTCGATTTTATTTATCGAGTGAATCAAATTTTGGGGGGCTATCACGGTAACGTGTTTTTCCTTCATTTTGTTGGCGATAATAAAACGTAAAAATTGGTGGGACAAAAAAAATGAGGAGCTGGGGCCCATACATCTATAAATTAAAACCTTTGAATTATTCCAATCTTGTTGTCGGGGACTGTGGTCGATTGGATACAGAATTCGTTCACGTATTATCTATTAAATTTAATTTTAGCTTGTTGTATGGTCAGCAGTTAGGAATTCATAGGGCGTACACTGTGCACCTTATAATTTGTATACAGACGTAAATTAAAATACTTTGTATATATATATAGCTATATGTATAGTAGCCAAAATGGTGAAAAACAAAAGAGGTTTGTTATTATTTTTTCTCTTTCGTTTCGTTGTTGTTGTTTTTTTCTTCAATATTGAAGATTGGATACGAGAGGGCGACGGCCAGATTACATCCCCAACATGTAATTACTAACGGACAGTAGTTCGATAGCAAGCAGTAATCACAGAGTGAGTGCCTGTAGGCCATACCCGGTTCGGCTACCGTTCAAGCCAATTAATAGTAATTCAGTCTCATCGAGCTAAAAGAATTTTTTCTGTATTTATCTCGTATATAGTTTTTTGGAGTAGTTTATTAGAATTGTAGACATTTTTGATTGTATTTTATTCGTGTGCCAAATTTAATTTTGATTAATTTCGTTGATTTTAGGGAAACCTACCTTGGCACACGGAACGGCCGAAATTACCAT
>JAZBHA010000045.1:112675-126242 GCA_037464855.1 Iselma pallidipennis
GTTGTTTTTTACCTTCTGGTTTTTGGTTTAATGTGGTCAAACGTGCTAGGATGAGTGGTTGTTATTCAATACAAAATCTCAAATAAAATTCGATATTGTCATTAATATCAGTTATCATTTGCAACCGGACGATATCGATACTTAATAAACAAAAAAAAAAACAAAAAATTAATATAACCAGTAAAGTACGGGACTATTATTTTTTTATATAAAAAACTATAAGTACATAATCTGTTATTTTATATTACTCACTTATACAAGGTTGGTGATAATAATTAGTTTCAATATAGGCATATTTATTAAATAATTTATTGGCGAGTCTTGCATTGATAAATGTAAATCTAATGAAATAATAACATTTTATTGAATGTTTATCTTAAAAATTATTTACTTATTAAACTGATAATTTATTGTATTGAAACTATTAATAAACTAACAGTCATGGTATACAAATAACTACGATTTATACCACGAGCAATGCACATAGACAGTGTCGGACTAGCAATCTATTGGCCCATAGGGCAAAATATTCTTTGGTCCACCGGCCAGAAAACATTTTGCCTTTATGCTCAAGACTTTACTCTTTACTGAGTATCTAGCGGAAACCCCTTATCCGGCAATGCTCATGAATTTTACCCTCCAAAAGTAAGTGAGTAAAATTCAGCTGGCCCCCGTTACTTTTACCATTTGCCCGGTTGCCCGGCGGGCCAGTCCGACACTGGACATAGATTCTTAAATAGATCCGTAGCTGTTGATTTCAAAAATAATTTGAAATACCCGATATTTTGTTTATATTCCAATCAAACAAAAAAAGAGCATAAATTCGACATATGAGAACGTTAGATCTTTTCAATCGTATTTTAATTGCCTGCTAAAACCAGTATGTTACATGGGTGTGAATTTAAAACTAGATGTAAATATAATCAATTTTTTCCTACACAATTCCTCTACTAGTTTTCTAGCAATAAAATTGACACTGTAAACATTCCAATTAAATTATATGAGTTGCTTTATTAAATCAAAAATTGTTGAATATTTATATGGAAAATTGTTGTTGTTGTTGTTAATTAACTTTTGTCAATCATCGAAATAACAACAAGAATATTTTAATAAATATATGGAATTTGATTGGATTTGTTGACGGCTTTTTGGGCACATCATCAACTATAAGAGTGGCAGCCGTATTGTCATCGTCAGTCTGGTATGCTAATTAGAAACAAGTCATTAAACAGTCGACTAAAGGAAGTACAAGATTACTATTTAGTCAAATAATATTTTATATTATCATACAACAACTATAACTAATATATCGTTTTAGTTCTCTTCTATGTATAGTACTATAGTAAGGTATATTGAAATGGAACCGGTAATCGTCCTCCTGTTGGCGTATACTGCTGTCGGTCTTTTGTAAAGACATTCCCAACTGTCATTTCTGATACCAGCTAACTATCATATACCTAGAACATTGATAAAAATCCAGAGAATCTACTAGATTTTCCATAAATTTACTTACATATAATATAATCCACTTTCTCCCGTTAATAAGTTTGGCTTTATTGCTATTTTTAAAACAAAATCGAGAAAAAAAGAAATTATAACGATAATAACAATAAAATTCGACCAGTTTTCAGTTCATCAAGTGAGTTATGTGAAATGGCCGTTGTGGTGACGTTTTAATTATTATCTGGTCGTTGTTAAAAACAGGGCAAGGTAGGGGCGAAGAATGTGGCTGAAGACGACGCTGAAGAGGAGCAGCAACAGCAGTATCAGCAAAAGAAGAAGACGAAATCGGGGCACATTTCACATCCAATGTAGAAGAACGCGATCGAAAACTATATGTATAGCCAAGCAAAACAGAAACACCAGATGAATATTACAATATAACATATAATGTAGCTGTCCGATTGCGGGCTTGTTTGCCCATGAAATATTATCTCAAATTGAATCAGTTGATCTGTTAGTTACCGCGTACACCGGTAGAAACTGAATGTAGTCCTTTTTGTGTGTGTGTGTATTGGTGTATGTATAGGTATACTGTTTTATATTATCTTACCAATATGATCGAGGAAATAGAGCAAAGAAAATTAAGAAGAAAGGAGCAGTAGTTGGTACGTTAGTAGGAGAAGAATTTTGAGATTGAAAAGGAGGAAAGATAAAGGTCGTGCCAGAGGCACATTCAGTACATTCAAAGTAATCGTTCAAACGCCCTAGGACACGGTTTATCTTGAATTGATCACGGATGGCGCCGAGTTTCCTTTGAACTACCAATCTGGAGGCTTTTTGTTTTCGGTTTATCATTAGATACGACCCACCAGCATTAGAGATAACGATAATATTGCGACCACTTTGGTGCATTATTACCAACCAACCAAAAAAAACAAAAACTTTAAACCAAACATAAAATTCTTCTTATTCAATCAATTGTTAATTTATTAGATATTCATCGTTTTAAGCGGTTTATTGTGTTGTTATAAGTTGACTTAACTGTTGAGATAATTGAATGTAATCAACCAAGAAATTTCAGTGTTTTTTTTTTGGTAGGTAATTTTATCTATACTTTATCACAGTCTCTATATTCGGCTTCAGACCAATTACGTTCATATTTGTCCAGTTCGGAAATCAAGAGAAACATTTGATCGTCCGATAAGTCACTTCAGACATGGATTATAAAATCACCAAAATGTCATTCTTATCAAATCCTACTATAGCGATTAGCTCTTCACGCTTGATTAAATTTTCTAATTAAGACAGCTCAATTTTCATGATAGAAATTCCCCTCGTTAATAATAATAATAATAATATTTATAATAATAATAATATAGACATATATTATATAAAATTGGAAAGGAATGCAATACAGTCGAATATAACAAATACATTTAATAAATGAGTGCCTGATTTAATTGTAAATGGAACAAAGAAAAGTGATGATGATGATGATGATGATAGAGAAGAAGAAAAAGGACCCAGCCACTATATTGACTGGTTTATTTTTAATTTGTCGATCGTCGTCTCATTAAGCGTCCAGTAGCTTCATTTCTTAATTAACATCTCTTGCGTGTTATCGGGTAAAAGAGTGATGTCGAGTCGGTCTGTCTTTATATTACATATAAACCACTTCAGATAGCCTCTTTTAGGTTTTAGTTTCTTGTGTAGGTCTACCTGTTTTATATAGACACGCACACATTTTATATATCGTTTTTAAAACCGACTACCCATGTACCTAGAGGAAAATAATAATAATATATTCCATCAATAAGCCAAACCTTAAATTTGTCTCTCAGATAAAGATTTGCTAATGTGCTTTATGTGGCCAATACACGCAGAGCTAACACGACTAAAAGATACTTTCAATGGATATAAATTAAAATATTTATCGATAAATCAATGGTGTAGATGTGGAGATGTGTAGATTTATGTGTATGAAAGTAACTGCTATCAATTATAAATTAAAAATCATTGGTTCAAGTGGTAATTGATGGAAAATACCCAACTTAAGGATATTTATATCAATAATAATAATAATAATAATAATATTGATTACAGTGATAAAATTTGGTATTTCATAATTAAAGATTGATCTGATATGAAGAATCTTCAATTATACTGTCGGGTATTTGATGTAAACTCATCCAGTTTCTTGTTTTAATTACCCATATTGGCATATACCATGTAGTTATCATACCTATATTAACTTATTTAATATTCAATGCGGGTAGTTTTCCTATAGTTTTCTCTATAATTTTTCAACATATGAGCCGTAATCGATTGACAAAACAACAAAGAAAACCGAAAAGAATTGATGACATTTTTTTTCGAATTTATTCCATTATCAATTTCCGATATAAAATTACCAAACCACCATCATATTAATCCAGTTCTAATTAACAGATTTACACAATTAAACGACATAATATAATAATAATTAGAGCCATGTATGTATGTCTGACTTGTTTATGTGACATTGAAGTATTTTTAAGCAATTAAATATCAGAATAAACAACTTGTACTTGTCTAGTTTGATGCTGTTCCAATATTATTCACTCATATACATAAATATATAGGTATGTTGGCTTGTATTTGCGACAATTCCAACACAATTTAAAGTATTTTGTTGACATGAACCAAAATAAGAACCTAAAACAAACTAAATAATTAATTAAATGTTTCTATTGGAAATAATTATAATAACTGGATTCTTAACATTGCAAATAATCAAGAAAACAAGTGTATCGTAATAAACCAATTTGAATATTGTCGATTGTTGTCTAGTTTATCGTCGATTCTATAAAGGATCGCTCGATATTAGAGTCCGAGATAAGAGGACACTCTGTTGTATTCAAATAAGTAGATCTCTTGTATTATGCATCAATCAAATGAACAATACATGAATAAAATCATAAAACAAGTCTGGATAGTGGTCTAACTTATTGAAACGGGAAATTTCTGAAATCTTACCATAATTGGTCCAGAGACTTCAACAATAGGCAAACAAACGAACCGGTACAGTTCACCTGAAGAAATCAATTTCATGAAAATATCATTAAATATTCGATATTGAATTAGAAACTAGGAAGAATAAGATAAGATAAACAATCCAATATTTGTTTTCCGGTCGTGTCACTCAACCGCAAAACGTGTCAAATATTTGTATTATTTGTACGAATACAAGATTCAAAAACAGAAGACGGAAAAAAAAGATTTACTAAAACTAAAATCAGCTGTGAATAGTTACGATGTTTTTTTTACCTTGAGGTAGATCAGTAATCAATGTGCAAAAATAATAAAAATCCGTTTACCAAAATCGAATTTTGAACGAAACCACAATTTTGGCCACTCACTCACTCACATCTGAAAATTTGCTATGCTTTATTTCTCGACGAAATGAATTTGGTACACCCGTTATCTAGAAATGGTTTGTTGATAAATACATGAATCATTATCTACTATAGTTTTAATAATGGTAAACTACAACTAGTGTATTGATTAAAGGACTGGTTTATGGTAATTAAAAATTTTCAAGGTTCCTATTTATTCTACTCCTAATTAATTTGCCTTTATTGTATTGTCATAAATTTTAATTACATCTCTTATGTATAATAATTGTTTTTCTTTCTGATATTCCCAACTATAACAATCTCTCAATTCTAAGAAGAACCTTCTACTTACTGTTTCAGAAATTTCAATATGCAAACTGGGCGTGTAATTTTTGTTTACATTTTTAATTAAGATCGAATGAAGCAGCGCATATGTCAAATATATATCGGCAGATATATCGTTCTATAGGATGGTATAGGTATATAGTATAGGGGCGTAGTGAACCTGTATATTACAACATAAATTCTTTATAAAAGAGAAGCCGCCGTGTTCGATTACCGGCTATGACTAGGCACAATATCGTTCATATCTCTTCTTGCACATAATAATATAAATATATAATAAATAAAATATTCGGTCAATTTTCTCATCGATCTATTGTTTTCTCTGTTGTTGTTTTTTTGTTGTTCTTCATAATTTTATATCTATCTTTGTCTGTTGTATGGATATTAAATATATAGAACAACAACGATTTATATCTTATTATTCTACAACACCCAGTCAGGAAGTCAATAGAAAAATTAGATCGCTCGACTTCAGGTTGATTAAACCTGAAGTCTTTCATTTACTGTTTTCCAGCCTTCTATTGTTTGATCATTTTGTAGATAATTAATAATCGAGCTAGCGACGTACTGGAGAAACTGTAGATTCTTTTATCTCTTACAGAACAAAAACGACAAATTAAAATTTTAAAAGAAATCTATTTCTAGATAATCAATAAACCAAAAACGAAATACATAATAGATTAAGATTAATTTCTACATAATTCTAAACAAAAATTAATCTTCTCAATCCAATTTTGTAAATCTTCATTATTATCAATTTTAAGAAAAATCGTCAACGATTCATTCGTTCCATTATCAAAACTCATAATAATCGACTTTGATCTTGGACACTCTTCATTAGTAGCTTGACGAATTTTCGACGTCTGACAATTATTTAAATTTAAAGTCAATTCGGGCGATATTGGAAATTCCGTTGGTGAATGGTAGAATTTTAAATTGATACCATCCAGTTCACACCAACGTCGATTCCATACAATGAATCCTTGCAGTTGTCCTAATGTTAAAAAACCAGACTTGACAGCCGTTGCGGAGAAATCATCAAAATAACACTTAAACTTGAAGGTTTCATTTAGATCCGATTTAGTTTTCATATCAAATTGTCTCTTATCAGTATCAAGATTGAGTTGATTTAACGAGAATTTGCCCAGAAGTTGGAATGATGTCATTAAGATATCACTAGCTACCATTTCATGGGTGTAGATGTTTTCATAGAGCATTTTAATCTTTTTTACCATTGGTCGATTTTTATGAAACTGAAAATTTACTTATTTAGATGTTATTATACAGTAGAAGCCGGATTATTCGACGTCGGATAATCGAGACTCTACTACATTTAGAAATTTGATTAAATTACCTGTTGGAAGAATCGAAAATAACAAAATTTTGATAAATCGCACAATTCAATCGAGTAAATTTCAATATGAATTTGAAAATTATTCTCAACTTTGAATTTAAATTGATCTGGAAACGTCAGTGTATCTTGGATGGGTCGTGAGATTTTCGATGTTTTTACATCCAAACCATTAATTAACATTAAAATAAAGAAGTGTGTTTTATTCGAGGATCGTTTGAAATTGGTTAATTGTAATTGAAAATTTGATATGTTAACAATACCAATATTACGTTTTTTAATGATTTCAGCATCTTGACGAATTGCTGACATCAATAATTCAACATGACGTCCTGAAAATATTTTCAGTAATTTTTTTTATGTAAAAAAAATATAATAACTTACCGGATTCTAGTAAAACTTTTTCAGCAATCAATTTCTCTTTCCATGATAAGAATATCTTATCAAAACATTGCAAAATCTTCGTAGCTTGATGTAATTTAAAACACTCGATATCACGTAATTTTGTTAATTGTTGGAATTCAGCCATTGTTCTAGGTCGTTGGTGTTGTTGCTGTTGCTGTTTAGAAGAGGATTTGCGATTAAAATGTTAATAAATATTTATACTTACTTTGTTTTGTGTGCTCTGATTCAAATTGTTAGTCCAATTGTATCTGTTTTTGTTGATTTGGTCCGATGTTATCAAAATTATTTTGAACTTTTCAATATTCCAATCAATTCTATGATAGTTTGGTTGAAATTTGGTTTTATAACAATTCACAATAAATCGATTTGGAATTAAATCTGACCACGAGTAGTTTGGCAAACGGTCAAAATTTGTATCGTTTTTGATACAGGTCTCCATTTCTTGGAAAAACTGGAATTGTTGTTTGGCCAAACGAAAATTCTCGACTAAAGCCAAAAATTTCACAATTTCTGTTGTGTATTGAATAAGCAAAACTCTATTATTATCATTTAAGAGATTATTGGTAGAGGTCAGTTACTTTTATTCTAAGGGTTGTAAATCAGATTTAACTTTAAAATCTTCAAACAAGTTAAATATGCCTGTGAGATATTCCAAGAACCTACCAGTCTTAAGACTTGAGTGGATTTTCAAAGAAAAGACCAGTATAACTACAAAATAATTTTATTATTATTATTATTATTATTATCATAATTCTACATATTCTATATAAACATTTCATCATCTAACAGAAAACTAGATTTCCATTCAACTAAATTTCGTACAATTTTATTTAAAGCTTCCTGCCACCATTCCAAACATCCTTTATAACTTGACCGGAATCGATATTGTTCAATCACGAAATTATCTCGTGATTTTAAAGTCGGTAGATTCGAGTCTTGTCCGATTGCTTTCGGACGAACTGTTTTGAACACAAGAATATTATCAATAATTTTCACCATTGGACAATAGCGTAAATTGAATGTTTTCATTGGTTGTAGATCGTTGGTAGTTTTATAGATTTGAAATTGACCATTGGAAATTTCACACCAACAAGTTTTCCATGATTGATCCATATCATCATAGAATTCAATAAAACCACTCCGTCTTAAATTAATATTCACATAATCAATTGTTAATGAAAACTTGTAACCTTTTTCTGGGATTTTGTTAGATATTGTCCCGAACGAACTATCAGACCGCAGATTCTGGCAATTAATTGTGAATTTATCCAATAATTGGAAACAAGACGATTCATTAACTGCCAGTGAATAAATTGGACGAGGATTGGTCTGTTTTTTGCGGAAAATATTCTGGAAATTTCAATCAATTAATTAACCAATTAATATTAATGTAATAAGAGTACTTACGTTTTTGATGAAATAATTCAATTTTGATGTGAGTTTGATTGAATACAATTGAACATCCAGTGAAAAATCGGCCGTGACATTTTTGAATTGAAAAACATCCTCGAATGTTAGAAATTTTTTATCAGTTTTCAAAAAATTCGATAGATGCACATAAAATCCATTCGTTATCAATATAAAGTAATCCTGTTTACCGAATTTTGGGGAAATTGATGGAAAATGAATTTTCGTAACGGTTATACATGCATTGCCGATAACATCTTCACTTGGAAAATACATATTCGGATTTGCTAATGCTGATCGATATTGCTTGACTGTAAAAATGAAATAATTTGAAACAAATTACAAAATTATTCGATTATTATCTTACTTAAGCCAAATATTTTCTTTTTAGTTTCGAAATTTCTCGCCCCTTCATTACATTTTTTTATTTGTTCATAGATGCGATTTAGAAAAGCCACTAATTCTAGCGCTTGTTTTCCCGAAATATCATCTTGACTTTTCTACAATTTGTTGATAAAAGTTGGATTATTTGAAACTTTTAAAGGGATGGTAGTACTTACGGTGCTGTTAATTAACGATTGAGTCAGTTCTTCATTATTTCCTCGTTTTGATAGTAAAGCCAAACGGGCATCTTCTGATAAATACGAATTTTCACTCCAAATACTGTCCAACGATTGACTGGATGCAAATTCTTTCAACATTGTCATCTTAGTTCTTATATCAGGACTGTTCCAGAATTCATTATCGAATAATTCTTTAATAAATTCGTCGTTATTGAAAGACATTATGACGAATGACGATGTGACCACTGTGCAAGACTGTTTGAAAATTGAGGAAATTTTCGATTTTTACCTCCAGAAAACCTGTAGAAGGGGGTGGAGTTTTGGGGGTTTCTAGTTTTCTTAAGAAAAATGAATAAATCAACAAAAGGATTATCTTTCAAACAAAGACTTTGTTAGTGCAAAATTTTAGAAAATCCAGGTAAAAACTAAAGAATTGACTTTTCTCTTGTCCTGAACCCTTAAACTTTCTAATTCTATTACTTTTAAAATTTATAAAGACTCTTGAAATTGCTTGTAATTTCAAAATCAAATTATTGTAATTAAACTACTAATCAATCAATTGAGCCCTATTGTTTTTCGCATGAAAGGGGAATTCATGAAACGAGTCATTTCTAAGGATAAACTTTATTAATTAAACAAAAAACAAGAAACTAATAATATAATTCATCAGTTGCCAAAAGGCTGAAATTCCAATTAACCAACATTTGTATAACATCATTGATAATTTTCTGCCATTCATAAATGCGACCACCTTTAAAACAATATCTTACAAATGTATATTTAGGATTCGACCTAAGATAAATGTCAGTCTTCCTTGTTCTTGGACGAACAGTCTTAAAAATCAACGTATTGTCTTTGACATCAGCATAACCGGAATATCTTAAATCAAAATATAATTGTTGGCATTCATTTTTCTTAAAATCAAATGAAACTATCATTTGTGTATCGATCAATTGACACAAACATCTCTCTATTGAATTTTCGACAACAAATTGTAAATAACCACATTGACGGCGTCTTATGTAAACTTCATCACAGTACAGTGCGAATCGAGTTTCTAAATGTTTTTGATGTAAATCGGTTAGTTTCATTCTGTATTGTTTCATCAACTGGAAACAATCAAAACTGGTCGTATCGACTTTTAGAGGAAGACACGGTAAGACCTATAACAAAAACAAATTAAGTATTAAAAAACCTCGTGTTTTTTTTTGAAAATTATCCATGAAACTTGCCATTTTTAGGAGATTCTGAATTTGCGCTGAAATTGTCACCGAATACAGTTGGATTTCAATTTCGAAATCGGCTGGACATTTATCGAATATAAAAATATCATCAAATACAATATAATCCAGTGTTGTATCGACAAATCTTGAAGTTTTTATAGAATTTGGTCCTGTTATTAAAACGAAAAACTTATTGGGACGAAACGATTGATCTATTTCAGTGAAACTAATATTTGTAAGAACTAGACGAGCATAATTCTTCTGGTTATGTCTAGTTGTACAATTTATTGTTTCATATTTTAAACATTCACGTTCTTTAACTGGAAATTAATTGATGTTTTTTTTAAAAAAAAATGTCGATTTTGTTGTTTCAACCAACTTACCTAATGCAAATAATGTTTTCACTTCGTTCAAATTACGAGGTGATTTTTCTAAATTTTCTATATTCTGTTGGACATAACGTTCACGAAATTTTAGACACAATATTGACTGAAATTCAAAATTTTATTGTAAAAATTATCAATAAATCAATCGACAAACTACTCACTTGATCACTACAATATGCCGACGTGTGATAATTATTATTATTGGTAATGATTTCTTTATCAGACAACGTTTTCAGTAGGGCCATAATTTTGTGAAAATTTCTAACACCTAGTAGTGTAGTTTTAACAAACAAAACTGCTGAAAAAAGTGTATACCACCCCTTTTATAGATTCTACCGGGTAGAAACTTTCTACCACCGGATAGGATTTGTTCCAAGAAAATCCCATTTTTCCAGAAATTGTCAATCCTTTTCTGGTAAAGTTGTCTTCATCCATATAAAGAATACCTATTATTATTGTTTCTGTCTTCTCTAAACAAACTAAGAATTTTGATGATTTTCTGTCAGCAAAAAGCCATCAATTAACGATCGACTATTGTGGTCAATCGAGAATCAGTTCAAATATAATAATGTTGTATATTATCATAATCCTTATAACAATAATTGTTGCGTGTATTCCATCATATGGTTCATAATAATCAATAATACATGAGTGCAAGTAAGTTTCGATTAATTATTTATGATCGATCGTTCATTATCTTTTGTAGAAAGAACAGAAAGGAGTGATTTTTATTATGTTAATAAAATACAGAAAAGTCAAGTCATGTTGTGTGTGTGTGTGGTTGTGATTGATCAGGTGCTTTGTTAGGCGCAAAAGCCAAGCATGACTTCGGCCAATATGCACATAATTTTACAAATTTTACTTTGAAAATTTTTAAAATTATTTTTCGTCATTTTCTATGAATATTTGACTGTATTTTATTACCCTTTTCCTGTTCGTATATCTGTCATCATGCATCTTTGATCCTTTTATTCTTAGTCTCTCCCCAATTGTTAATCGGTAAATTTGAAAATTACCTGGGTTTTACCTAACGGTAGTAATTCAAAAGACAAGTTCAATATTCAATAGTTATTGTTTTGTGTTGTTAGAAATCCTCTGATGGTTTAACTTTACCTAAAATGCTATTATTTATAACCAACAACTGATGTATTTATATTTGAGAAGTTGTCCGAAACTTTCTAGCAGTCTTGGGTTGATAATTCTGTCAGGACGAATTTAAACCAAGTAAACATCGACCTAGGGCAAAACTAGTTTAACTTGACTCTATGATGGAAAAGATTACATGAGTCATAATGTGTAAAACACCTTTGATTATCCATAATTTTGTTTATAATCAACTGAATTTTATAAAATTGTTGTCCATCAGAAAAGTGAGTCAGCCAATTTGTAGTTTTTGTAGAAGTTCAAGTCACTAAATTATGTCTAAAGGAAAAATGTTAATATAAACAAGAAAAAAATGATTATATTATTATGATGATTTCTTAAAATTTCTAATAGACCTTCATGATACGGATGCTTTTTAATAAATTACTCATTGCCATTCATTATCCAATTAACTTGAATTGTTAGGAAATCAGTCTAATTAACATACAGTTCCCATTGTTTTCCTGTTATTGTTACCGGTTTTCGGTCTAAAATAAATCACCGACTGTATTCTAATAATGTCGGGGATGTTTTCGGTAACATCAATATTAATGATAAAGAAAATCTCGGTATATAGTGGTCGACTACCAACATAGAATTTTAAACATATCTATAGTGTGTCTTTGTTAGTTTTTGCACTTGTTAGATAAGATCCAAACGAGAAAACATAAATATTTCATAGTGTTGGGATGAGAGAAATCATTAAAAAAAAAACGACAAGATCCAATATAATCTAAAGAAAAAATTAACGTAACCGAGCAAATAAACGACAGACAGACAGACAGAATATGATATTAACGAAAAATCAATGAGAGAGTTTTTCTATTTTTGTATAACAATATGTATGTGTAATACAAACATATTGTATTATAGTTGTTGGCTTTGGAGATGTTGAAAGAGAAAACCAAAAACCGGACTGTCTACTGTTCAGACGAAACAAATAAATACACAATCGTCCATCTTTATGGATTTGTTGCGAAATTCTTCTTCTTCTTCTACTTCTTGATTCGAATTGAGGAAGATCGAAATAAAAAGAAAACGATCAATTCAAGGACAATACTCAACTATTTTCTGCCATTGTTTCATCCAGAAGCCACCATGGTACGCGTCAGATGGGACGTGATGTATGGCACATTAAACTTTTGGCTAATGTGCTCGATTTTTTCTTGTTTACCAATTGCCCAGAACTGTACCTACCTATACAGAAATTTAGAATTGATATGTTGACTTATAAGATTATATTATTTGCGGTGTAATTTGAACGTATACCCTTATAACTAACTTTGTTTTTTTGTTTGATTTTATTTTCAAGGTGATAAACCACATGCTTGCGATCTGTGCAACAAGAAATTTGCCCTGGCCTGTAATTTGCGTGCTCACATGAAGACACATGAGGGTAAGTTGGAACATAATTTAATTAAAATCTAATCAAATTTCCTTGACATTAATTTATAATCTCTAGCATTCTAATTTCTTTCTTCTACCTATAAATTATAATAACAACAAGTATAAAGTATTTGCATTTTATCAAGTTCTACAAAATTAATAAGTTTGCAACATAATTAAGACGTGACCATAGTTATATCGATAATTATATTTATGAAAATCTCTGGGTGTGTTTGGTGTGCGATTTACGATAATTAATATAAATATTCATAAATTCCTCATAAAGTGTCCTGTTTTTGATATCTAATTCTCATTTGATTATGTAGGCAGAAAATGACTACAGAAGGTAATTTTCTTTAGAGAAAAAAAATCGATTTTTAACTCTTTGATGTATAGATATGTTGCCGATGGCTTGAATTTTTTATAATAATAACAACATTACGTTGCTTTTGAGTGCGTGTCAATATTTTGAGAAGAGTCTCTGGCGCCTGCCTTTAAAAATTTTTACATAATACCCTAAAAATTGGATACGACAAAAACC
>JAZBHA010000045.1:126770-138328 GCA_037464855.1 Iselma pallidipennis
TCGTGTATGTCGAAATTGTGTTGCAGGTGATCCGCAAGAGGAATGTACACAATGTGGTAAAATGTACATTTGTGGGAGTACACCTGATTTGTGTCCGAAATGTAAAGGCCCGAATAGTACACCGAGAGCTGATTCAGCTGAAGATTCCAGTGGAAATCAAACAGAAGACAGTAATACTCCGGAATAGTGATCGTGATAAGAATCAATTCTTTTTTTCGTAATCACTTGTAAATAGACTTTTTTTTCTTTGAAAATTTGTTGAATATTTAGAATTTAAGTTATATTTATACCATATTTATTGAAAATAATACAACAAATAGTTTAGTTTAAGTTCAAGTCAATTATTCGGTATGTAGAAGAAATAACTTTTCTTTTTTTGTAGATTGACCATAATAACTCTTCTATTTTTCTTTTATTATTTCCGGAAAATTTCTTTATTATTATTTATTATTTATATTGCGGTTTAAGTCATCAGTGTCGAATTTTGAGCACGTTCCAACATAAAATTTAAACAAAATTTACGGTTTACAAAGTATAACATGATTGATTTTTTGTTGTGTCGGTTTTGTTATTTTTTTGCCTTCATTATTGAAATATCAATTAGTTGACACGATATTCTAGACGAGATAATAATTATAACGGCTATGTACGCAGTCTAATCTGGCGAGGACGACATCAACGAGTTGACATATCTTGTCCTTATCGGTCTCCAATTAAGCCTGCAAACATCTGAGCCTATATTGAGAGTTACACTTTATTTAAAATAATCACAAATCGAGACTGGAGAAGTGCAATTTCGGCTCAGTGCCGTAACGCAACTATTGCGCCCGCTTGTAGATTTTCTAATTATTTAGAGCCCTAAGATTCATTGACACTTCTCCTACAACAAGGGCTCTACAGATTATTGTTACGGCTCTGTTTTTCCTATTAATCATCTTTATGTTCCGCCTTGTTTCGACACTGTTCTGGATTATATTGTTATAAGTGATGGATATTGATGCGAAAGAAAAAAAGGAGACTTGAAATTTCCTTTCTTCACAATAATCTGATGGCTTTTTGCCGGTCTCTGATTTAAAATGTACCGACAACGATAGTGTGTGTGACATTATCCAACTTGACAGTCGACAATACCTACATCCAACACGCCCATGATCGATCGGTCTAATCGTCTATTAAAACGTTCGTTATTTTCTTATCAAAAAAAAAAAAACTAGAAATGAATTAAAAATGATTTTGAAATGACTCTCAATCGATTGGAATTTTGTAATTGGTAACAACGTGATTAAAAAAAAAAATTGCCAACTAGAGTAATCTATGGATTGTTCCCTCCAAACTGCTTCTCTCTTTCAAAAAGAGATCTTCCGGTGTATGTACACCCTAATGTCCGTAAGTTTGAAACGTATTGGCGATTTGTTATAGTTTTGAAAATTAGATCTGTAGACCTAACGTAGGTAATGCTTTTTTCCGATTTCTTTCATTTCGTCTTGTCGATAAATACAAATTAATTATAAATAGAAACTTTACGATTTTATTTAAAGGAAACAAGCTCAGTAATAGCATTTTTATTAATTAATATTTAAGTGCCTTAGATTATTAGAATTGTTTTAGTTAAAATGTAAATATTTAAACAACAAAAAAAAATTGTGTTTATTTTAAGGGTTTTCATATATCTAGTCAGTTGTGTTATATTTTTATACTGTTTTATGCTTTTATTTTTACATTTTCTAATAAATATTATTATCAGTGCTTTAGATGGTGGTTTTATTGCGCCTTATCCTATGCAACCAGTTATTCTCTCAAGTGAAATTATCCTTTTTTATCCTAAGTTCCTTGAAAGAACCAACCCAGGGGCGGATTTAGGCAGGGTCTTTATGGATTTCAGCTCAGGGCACAGTTCAATCAAAGGGCCCCCTTCACGGTCGAAATAATAAAAATTAAAACTAGGAGTATTTAAATAAAAATTTAAGAAAAAATAAATTTCGTGGTGAATAAATAGCCACAACTAACCCAAACTTGGGTTAATTTGGTAGGTCCCCAAACAGTGTTAGTCCAGGGCTAGGGTTTCCAAAGTTAACCAACCGCAGAGCCGGACTGGAAAACGGGCTATGGGAAGACTTCCTTGGGGCCAATGAGTCTTTGGAGGCCAAATGGTATCTTTTAAGGTATTTATTTTTATCAGCTGAAGAGATGTTTTCTTTTCTTATCAATTTCTCCGGAGCCAAAGGAAGTCCGGCTTTGTCCAGTCTGTCTCACGAGAGGTTTAGCAGACTTTATAAAATATCGTAAATTCAATTCAAACACTGGAGGAATCCAGCCGGACAAAGTTCAGCACAGGATAGTGTAGAACAGTTCAGGCCAGCTCAGGCGGCAGCGCATATTGGGACACAGTTTTTGCTTAGAGAGATAAAATCACTGCAACTTTGGCTAGAGAGAGAAAATATAGGGCAGGTGTGTTTCTAAATTTGAACTGAACTGTCCTGAACTGCACTGAATAGCCCTGTGCGCTGGTCCATTAACTTAGATGAAATACATACAAAAACCTGAACTGCTCTGCTCTGTGCTGGCTGTGTTTCCTGTGTCCCAATATGCGCCGACCCTCATTCATTTTTTTAGGTAAATGCTTACTTTGCACCCGAAACAAACTTACGGTGCTAATAAAACCAATGGAAAACTAGTTCATTTTCTTTGAAAAATTAACAAAACGATTGAGATTTCTTTTTAAAGTCGACTCTTCATCGATCTATTAAACCAACTTTTTTTTGGATTCATCTTGAAATTGATCACACATATAGGTGAACATTGTAGATATGTGGTCCATTTTCCCACAGAGAACTATAAGAAGAAATCGTATAAGTGCTACCTATTGAAACCCCATCCCGGTACCAATAAGCACAGCATTAATACCTAAGATGATAAGATTGACATAAGATCGACAGTACCACTGACGACCATTTACTACGACTGGCCAAAATTCAATAGGATCAAGGTGTGGTATTGGTTATCCTGACAGTTTAAAATGGATCTATTTATTGTTATGTTAATCAAGATGGCAATGAACATAACTAATTATACTCGAAGACAAGAGAAAAAGAAAACGAAGAGATGGAGTAGAAGTAGATTACAGCTTGTATATACATTTTGTTTTACCATTTCTTTTTTTTTTCTTCCTCTTCTAGATTATTATCAGTAACTGGCGGTAGCTAAGTGATTTTTTTACTTACATATTTGATTGTGGTCTTGATTAATGGTCCAATGGTAATGATGTGTAATAGATGCTACTTGAGATAAAAATTGAAAGAAAAAAAAACGAACACACTTGAAATAATTCCTATACCTACTAATAATTGCTCATTGTTTATTTGCATGATAAAATAGTGGATGGTATCAGTATGGGGTCGTGAACAAGATCTGGGTGCGACTCTCTTACCTACTACTATTAGTTTAATAATAATTTATTTCCAAGTTAATTTCTCTGAGTTATTGTTTCGAAACAGTAAAGTTGATTTGCTAACAAACAAGAACTGGAGGCAGATGTTCATTAAAACAATCTAGATTAGTAGAGACTCTATGAAGAACAGTCATTTTTCAATATCAAATTTAAATCAGATTAGAATATGAATTTTTAATCAATCGGAAACAGTTTGAGAACCACTGTACTAATAAGTCTCAATAGTTATTATAACAAATAGAACTAGTCGTATTGTCTCGAACTGTGTTGTCATCTGTCAATGTCAATTGACATTTGTTATCAACAGTTGACTTTAAACTTTGCTCTTTATTCCAAAATTTTGTTTTTATTTTTGTGTTTTTGATAATTCTTATCATTGTTAATTAAGTAATTAAATAATTTATCCCAAAATGGTGTTGTCCAAGCCTGTAATTGAAGTTTTAGGTTTTTATTTTGATCAATTATTCAACCATCCTGTAAGAACCAAAGCAATCAGTTGGTAGGTATTGAGAATTGATAAAAAATCGAATCTTGATAATTGATTTCCTCCAAATAGTTGTGTCGTAGCGACAGCTGGCAACTATACAGCTCAATGGATTGCTGGTGGTAATAAAGCTATAAATCACCAGAGTCTTCTAGCTTATGGACTATTTGGGTAATCAACCAGTTTTTTGTTGTTGTTTTATTATTCAATTGTGAATTTGTTATTTTAGATTATTATTCGGTGGTACAATTCCACATTATTTCTATAATTGGTTAGAATATGCAGTACCTGAAGAAGCAGCATTCCCAGTTGTTAAAAAATTAATCTTAGAAAGACTGATCTATTCGCCATTATATCAAGCATTTGCTTTATATATGTTGGCTAGATTAGAAGGTAAAGATCATGATACATCGGTGAAACAATTACAACATTTATATTGGTCAGTTCTAACATCAAGTTGGAAATATTTAACTGTTATTCAATTAATAAATCTTAGTGTTGTTCCGCCTATGGTAAGATCTTCGTTTGGTGTATAATTGGTTGCCTATACTAATCACTAGTTTTTTCTAATTTCCAGTTGAGAGTCCTTATTTATAATTTAGTAGGATTTTTCTGGACTATTTATATTGCAAATAAACGTCGTCGAGAACAGGCCAAAAGTCAAGGCAAAACAAATTGATTTTTAGTAGTATTTTTCTTTGTGGGGTATATTATATGGTTTCAAAAAGACATATATTGGTGGCATTTATGGAATTCTCTAGTACAATAAATATTTTCATTTGAATTCTTTAAATACAACTTTTTCTTTACAGTTTTTATCTCCAAAACCATCCTTTTCTGTATCCTGACTGTGCCACATAATCCAATCCAAGTTCTGAATCCTGTACGGAATCGTATATTTGGTGAGTAAGTTAATACATACTTGTCGTCCATGCTAAGAAGAACTTCGAGCAAGACAGAGCCGTAACTAGAACTTTAAGCGCCTAGAAAGGGTAAAGTAGGAGAATCATCCCTTCACTTTTTTTAGCTGATGTGCTATTGCAGTGAGTGAGGGTCACGATTTTACCCTAATCAGGTCCGCAAACCAATCTTCAGCGCCTATAGAGACTTGGCGACTGAGGCTTGGTTCACACGGGCCATAGGCTAGTCACGGCTTTGGCACAAGAGATTCGCGCACTGAAAACTTGAAAATCATTTTTCTCGTCGCCAAACATATGAAACCGTCTATTTGCTTTGCTAAAGTATCCGACTGTTTTTAAAATACGCGCAGATTCGTTTCTTCTTAGCTTGGACGGTTCATATATAAATCCCGGCCCGTAGCTCCCACAGTCCTGTAAGGGTAGCTGAAAAATACTTTTAAACAACTTAATATCCACAAGCCCAACTACCCCCCAGGCTGTCTAAATAAGCGCGCGTTTTTCTCATATGGTTATTTAAAAGAATATTTTAGTTCCCCAAAAGGGATTTATTAAAAAAAATAATTAAAAATAAATAAAAAGATTTCTAGCTCTGGTTGGTCCTTCGTCTGAATCTAATTTAGTGCCTGTTGGAAAAGTTGCTTGATTTTCGAAATTATATCGAATAAATATACTTACCTGGACTTCTTTCAAATTTCCCGTTATTCAACAAAAAAAAGAACTTTTTTCAATGATAGTTACCTAGGAAATAAACAGGAAAAATTCAACATCTGTTTTCTATAATATTTTATTTATAAATCAAATAAATAAACATTAACCATATGACATACCTAAATAACAAACAACAAAAAAAAAATGATAGCGCTGACCTAACTCTATTCCCTACTCTACCCTAGTTTTGTTAAGGGCGTACACATCCATATGCACATCATCATCATCATCAGCGCCAATATAGGGGTTCTCTAGGACCGCGGGAGCGTAGCACCGAATTCAAAATCAGTGAACCAACGCACATAACAAACACTAGTCTGTTGTGAGTCGAACTTGTAGTTGTTTGTTGTTGGTGTTGTTGTTGGTCGGATGTTGTGTTAACATTCCAACACACGTGAACTAGAATCCAATAGATTCTCTTATAGAAAAAAATTAAAAGTACGAAACTCTTCGAGTATTCCGAATAGTTATACCTCAATTAAAGACATTGATTAAGTGATTTAGATAAACAGTGACATTATTTCAAATCACAAAAAAAATAAAAAACAGAGAGACATTCTCGGATTATAATTTGATTGGAGAAAAGGTAAATTTTCGTTATTAAATTGATAAACACACACAATTATCGCATCAAGGAAGCGAAAATTCTTTGAAAAATCCGATTTATATAGTAATTTCCCAATGATCAGTAGGTTGAGGTTTTAATTATGTTATGGTTGATAATTGAAAACGGCAACTGTAGGTGTGATTTGTTGGAGATGTAGCAATCAACACATCTATTTAATTATTGCAATTTTTATTTATAATTATAATATTCATTAATGACAATTCTAATTTATTGAAGCCTACTGATGAAAAACACTGTAGGTATATTAAAAAAAAATAAGAATTATTCAATTGATAAATAATTTAATCCGAACTAATCTGATTTATCTTGATTTATTTGCAATCATTTAAACGGATTTATTTAATTTATTATACAATTTCCTTAAAGATTTCAGCAATATTCGCGAAATATGCACATTATTCAAATTACGTACCTCTCTTTTTTTCGCTTTTTTTTTGTTTTAGTAGATAATTTAGTGATTTTATGAAATTACTTACTAAACAATAATGATCTACACTAGACCGGATATATTTATGTTTAAACAATGGCGTATTTCCCGTTTTTATTGTGGTAATCTTGACAATAGAGATGCTTTGAAAAGGAACAAAAAACAAGGAAAAGAACGATATGTATATTTAAAAAATAGAAGTTTTCGTTTCTTGTTAACAATAACGAAATTTGACTTGTTGACGTTTTTTTTTTGTTGTTGTTGTTGTCTTTAATGTAAATTTTATTTGTCAGTCTCAGAAAGGAAGCGGAAACCGCAACAAGTTCAATTTTTAAATCTAACAATTATACGCTAACTATACCGATTTCTTGTGTAGTCATTGTTAATCGTCAAAAGGCCAGAATGATTGTCCTGTTGAAATTTACAGAAAATTTTCAATTAATTGTGTATTTTTTATAATAAAATATCAGGATAAATTGCTTCCTCTATGAAAAACTGTAGGATTAATTGATCGGTAAATTTCAGCGCTACATCAACAATTCAGTTGGTTAAATTAATTGCAGGTTTTTCAAGGATAAAATTCAATTCGATGTAAATCAAATAATCGATGTAAATCTATTTGAAACACCTATATTCTGTGGAGTGTTATTGTTATTACATAATTTTAATTGAATGAAATTCCTTTTTTTTACCACCTCCTCCTCCGCGTCGTCGTCTTCTCGTCTTGTTATTTGTAGCTTGATCTATCATTAAAATCTCCGAGTTTATCATTAAAATTTCAAATATTATTACATTCTTTTTCTATTAGAATTTGTATTAATAATAATAATAATGATAATGATGTCTATCAATTAGATCAAATGATTAATAGAAAGTGATTTGAATGATTATCTTAAATTGTTGATTGGCCTTAATTAGTTTCATCAATGTTTATAAATTAACAATATTACCTGTGTCTCATATTTCTAATTATCTACAATTATTCCTGTTTATAGTTTACTAGAGTTGTAATAATATTCAAAACATAAAAGAATAAAACAACAAATAAACCATCAACCTTCATATGTGTTTATAATAAGACTGGCCATGCGTGCTTAATGGCACAACAATAGAAATATTATGTCCAGAATAATATGAATTATGTGTAATTTCATATTTATTAACATATTGCAAATTCTTCTTTTTGGTTGAAATGTATAGAATTTAAAAACGTAGTTCATAAATCAAATATATGGCGCCAAATAATTCATTTTTTTTTTGGTAAACGACTGATGCTTTTCAGTTGCTTTATCGCCAAATACGAAATATGGTCGATTGACTCTTGTTAGAATCGAATCGAAAATTGAACATCTGCTATCTAAGTGGTGGTGACTTTTGGTCATGGATCGTTGAGAATGACGGTTGGAAATTTCTCACACACACACACTGACTACTAGCTGGGATATAATTTCAACATAAATGAAAAACCACCCAATCGTATTATAATTAATTAATCAATAGGAATTTAATTTTAATTTCAAATGCAACTAGTTTCTAATCGTCTGGATTTGAATTAATTTGTACAAATTGGAATAAAAAAGACAAATTGTAGAAAACACTTAATGAGGAAATATTGAGCAGAATATATATTGAAAGAAAAATTGAAGTGTAAAATTCGGGTGAACCGGTTTCGGTTAACAAGTAGCCATTGACATGGTGCCGATGATGGCTTAACCGAAACCGGTTCAATGAAATCTTATCAATAATTATTCGATACTCTTCATTTTATTCTATTTATACAGCGTTAACAAACTCAAATGAACTCGATTCAAATTACTTCTTTACTATTTGTATCTCTTATATTTATAACTTGAAGTTGTTTTTATTATAAGTCAAGACTAATCTTTTCCACTTCTTTTATAACATATATTGGTTTTATATTACAATGGTTTATATGGTGAATATAAGATTATCAACATTCTTGAACTAAAGAGATGATTTATTACATGTTGGCCTTATCGAAACAGAAAATATAAAAACACCGAACGAAAAAAATTGATCTTGAACTTGCTTAGATCTCAGATTCTAGTAGTTTTTTATTATTTTGCAATGTAAAATGACAACAAAAATTCTTGTCCTTGTTGTGTTTGCAGTCGTGCCATTATTTAAAGGATATCATTAAAACGACATTTATTAATAAAATGAAGACACACTTTCTAGCATCTTTTATTGGATTTTCTAAAATTATTATCACATATTGAGACACAGTTCAACACAGAGAGTGTAGGCAGTCCAGAGCAGTTCAGGTGGCAGCGCATATTGAAATAATGGAACCAAAAAACTGAAAAAGAGATAAAATCACTGAATCTTTGGCTAGAGAAAAAAAGCAAACACAGGCTAGGTAGAAATTGTCTCAAAAAGTGCGCCACGCAGTACTGCACTGCACTGCATGCACAATATGCGCTGGTCCATTAACTTATACGTCGAATACAAAAACCTGAACTTCTCTGCCCTCGCTGTCTGTGTTCAATATGCGCCGGGCCTCAGTCCTGAAATTTTACAAAAGTGATTTCAATGAATAGGTGTGGCCGATATATCATTGCCAAAAAAATAATAGGAAAAAATCTAGTTATTCGTAAAAGATTTATTGTTTCCAAACCAACTGGGTTAAGGTAATTGATAAATTAGTATGGAAAACTATAAATTATCAACGAAACAACCTCTCACTGTGTCTGTATGCTGATTCGTAGGAAAATCTGAAAAAAAAAACATAATAATGAATAGATGTGAATTTTTTTTGTTTCAAGTTTAATTTGAGAAAATTACATCGGATATGAATTTGTAAAGGAATCAAATAAATTTTATTAAAATGTCAGACTAAATATTGTTGACCAATAAAATTTGGTATTTAACACGTTTATTAGGCGACTAATTGGCTATTTTCACCATAATCAACCTATATTGTAGCAGATTCAAAATAAATTATTAAAAGACTTCACTAATATGTCAATAATTACACCTATTAAGTTACAATTACGAAACTAAAGTTTAATTCTGAAAAATTCTAAAGTGTCGTCTACACGCTTCAACTTCCTGATGGGGATACTTGAGCAAACTGGATTTCTGTGCGCCAGCGCATTGGAGTACTGGGGTAGACACATACTCACAATCAGAGTATGTACCCCAACCAGCTGGCGCACAGAAAACCCAGTTTACTCAAGTATCCCCCAACAGGAAGTTTGAGCGTGTAGACGGCACATAATAACAGATATATTCTATTACGACCTGTCGAACTTATTACCGATGAAAACTGTTCTAGCACTCAGTTCAAGATTGAGTTCCGCCTATTTTGGTTCTTTATAAATTGAACTGAAACATTCCAGTCTAATTAAAACTGGCAAGTTTTATCCTTATTAAGAACTAAAATAGATAGATCCAGTCGATGTATATATAATTTTCCTTGAGAATGAACACTGTTAGACTTCATCTCGACATTAGAGTCCAATAATTATCCATATTTTCTAACAAAAAATTTGTGTAGAGTTCTCTGATTGTTAAAGTGATATCAATGATCGATGATGACACGAACTGCAATCGAAGCAGTTATCTATATTACTTATTAAATCTTTGATTCATATAGGCATAAGTGTAAGTGTCAAAGTGTATAATGCACAACTTCCTTTTTACCTGATCGTTTTCACGAAAAAAAAAATCAAATACCGATTAGTTGCCTTTGTAGTGTTGGAGGCAGGTGTTTGATTATTATGCAAAGTTTGTCCTCACAGATTGGTCACTTTTCTTGGTTAATTCCAATAACAACAACAGAACAGGAAAAAGCTCTTTTTTCAACTTTGTTGTCGTCTTAGTGAAGAACAATGCACAATCAGTGACCGAGACTCGATATAATCTTCTCAGTTTGTCTTTATATCTCTTCTCAAAGAATCAGAGAGATGAACTCTGAACCAAACTGGGTTCACACGGTTAAAGACCCTTATAGTAAAGCTGTTTCTGTTCAATATCAACCTGACCAGGTTCTTTATTATTATTAATTTCACATTTTTATTATCATTATTATTATCGGTGGACAATAGAATGAATTATTAGTCATGATATTAAATTCATTGAAAATACTGATTATAGGTTATCAAAAGATAATAACGGGCATATGGTTATTGATTCATGATTTTAATAAAATTAGTCGTTATTTCTGACTATAAAATAGATAATAAGGGAAACTTTAAAGACACATGGTGGGAATAATGACTTATTAAATACCTACTTGTTTATTATTGCCATTAATTTTCAATTTATAAACAATTATTTCATATAAAATGATAATTATTGTAAATGGAATTAAAATTACTAATCTCGAATCACATCAGATACATCTCAATAATAGAAAGTAATTTCGTTCTTTACCAGTACCAGTAAGTGAACCTATAGAGTAAAAAGTAAATTTTCTCGTCTAAATAGCACTTTAATTTCATAATAAGAAATCCAATATAGATATAGCAGAAAAAAGTCATTATTAAGAAACTATTCGTGATGTAATACGATTCATATTAAATTGAATTTACAAAAAAACGAGATTGCACGATAAGTTTATTTGGAATTATTGAAGTACAACTTCAAATAGAATTTTGCAACGTTAGAAATAATTATAAGACTTCCTCACTGTGAGAACAGGGCCGGACTGTCTAGGGTATAAGGCTAAAGAGCCTTTTTTCTTGGGTGCCATATTTCCCTTAAAGTAAGACAAACAGGACATTTATTTCTTGTTGAACAAAACAAAATAAGGGATGGGAAACTTACTTATTTTGTCGAAATTCTTGATTTCAAAGTATTATCATTCGTTCGTCTTCTACAAATAATGATTTCTTCCAATCGGGTGTATTCTGTCTGCTTTGCAGGACTGTGTTGTTGGATCTGTGTGTGTGCAGCAATGTTGCGATGACCTCTCCAAC
>JAZBHA010000045.1:148492-172221 GCA_037464855.1 Iselma pallidipennis
TTTCTAGATCCACCACTGCATAAAGATTAGATTAGACTATTGGGGCCGTTTGGCTACTCAGCCTTTGTAAACTGCGATCATTATTAATTTATTGTTGCTCCCCTTCTATCTATTGGTATCCCAGGAACGATATCTTCTTGGCGAAGTTGATTACTTCTGTCACTTCGACAGGCGACAGGGTCATATCACCCAGGTGGGTGAGTGTTGTGCCAGCCAGGGCATCGGTTTTTGAGATGGTATCTAACTAGTCAGTGACCAGTTAGAAGTCCCTTAATGAGTCTTAGCTCATTCCTAGTTAAGTCAAGAAGCTTATTAGTCTTCTTAGGCGAGTAGTCAATAATTTTTCTAGCCTGTCGCGTGACTAGATATTGTCTCCAGGGGAGCATTTTGATGCCCCTTTCCCCATCTGCTGATCTCCTCCCTTCTGTGGTCAGCTTTTGGTCAGCCCACAGAATGGTTCCTGAGCTAGAGGTTGGGCCGTTGCGCCTGATCTTGCAAGGTCGCCTTCTATCTCCAGCGGGATATAGAGAGATTTCCCCCCGAGTCAATGGGATTTTGGGCCCATCAATAATCTTTTAAGGTATTTTTTCAACATCAGCTTGTAAATTACCCGGGGCCGAGGTAAACCTGGCTATTTCGTTTCCTTGAGTTCCCTGATATCCTGGCACCCATGTTAGGGTAAGTTTATTGCTTCTTGGCAGTTGCTTGAAAGATTGGCGACACTTCCAGACGATTCTCGTTTTCGACTCGAGGCTACAGGCCTTGAGAGCCTTCAACACCGCCTGGCTGTCTGTTAATGCATAAATGAAAATAAGAAGAATAATAAAGGGGGGTAAAGTGAAATGATGTCCAGCGGCTGACGATGGCCGATAGACCGAAACTGGTCTACATGTAAATTACAAATCATAGTTGAATCAATAAAATTCAAATTATTTCAGTTAATGATGGAGATAACATAAAATAATAATAATAATGGAGGGAAAATGTTCGATAAACCGACACAACGGAAAAGAAAGTGGCTATACCTACATGGTACCCCTTTCTTTCTGATTTGCTGTGACGGATATAGGAGAAAGTTTGTCAGAAATAACCCTCTAAAACATTTTTCAAGCTCATTCATTCAGTTCAAGTTAATATCACATCAATTCCAACTGAATTCATCTGCACGAATTGTAAACATTTCACGCTTTATATGTCACAAGCCAATTGTCCAAAAATTTTTCAAGTATTTATTGTTAGAAGCCCAGTATTATTGGTCTATTATTGACTTCTATTCATAATAATAATGCACCATCATTTTAACTGTTCGCTTGAAGAAACACCAAATAACAATAAATACCTATATATTTATGAAAATATCTACTAAAATATTTTTTGAACAGCTGTAACTGATCTAGACAGTCGGTCAAAACTGTCAAAAACTATTATCATTATTATTATTATTATTATTATTTTGATGTTATCATTTTTTTTATGACAATTCAGTTCTCTCCCTCCAAATGGGATTAAATTTTCGCAATTTATGTTCAAACAGATAATGTACGTTCATTGGAAGACACTAATCAGTTTCGGTTGTACATTTTGGCTTTTATCGTATTTTTGTGATTTACTGGGGGAACCGACGTGGAAAACATATTCATTTTGTAAGTTGTAGGAGTATTTGTCAAAAATCGCACAATAATCAAAGAAGAATTGCAAATTTTCAGATATTGAAGATTTGCTGGAAAATCGTGACGAAATTATCAAAATGCAAAAAGCCCAACTTGATAATAATCATGGTAATAATCTGAATTGGTCATTACTGTTTTGGAATATATGTGCTTTTGTTTGTTCATTAATCTTCTTTTCCTTTATACGATCGATTTCTTGGCTTCTTTGGAAATTATTCTTGTTATCCAAAACACAAAAATTTTCAATTACTATGCTAACCAAAGACCAGTCAGACAAGAATAGTGAAGTAATTTGTCAAAATCAGTCTGAAGAAGAGAATACCGACATGGAAACGTGTGAAAATCCTGAATTGTTACAACAAATTCAATTTTTAGAACAGGAAAATTCAAGTCTACGACAACAAATTGACGAAATGCAAATTGAAGCCAATTTGATCAAAGAACAACTAGAAAGAACCACAAGTAGTTTGAAAGAACAAAATTCTAGTGATGTAGATAAGGAAATTTTGGTTAAAAAAGCCGAAAATCTTGAGTTACAATTACAAGAAGTCACCCGAGATCGTGATTTATTAAAATATAAATTAGATGACGTGGAGAAGAATTATTTAAAATTAGAAGAAACATTACGATCTTATCAAGAGGCTCAGTTAATACCAGAGAAAGATGATGATAATGAACTTCAGATGATAGATTCTCCAAAATTTCAGGACTATTTGAAACTGAATAGGCTTGAAAATCGTTTTCAGGATAACAATAATCAATTGTCGTTTGATTTTGATCAGGTTCGTTGTATTAAAAAATAATTAAAATCGAATAAATCACAAATGAAATTATTTTAGTCGAGTATTACTTCTGAAGATACTGAAACACCGATCAGTTCGACAATTTGGTGTCGACGTAATCTAGTAAAAATTAAAGAAAACCTATTCAATTATAGCCTTAATACGGTGGTAACAAGAACAAAAACTCGAGTATTTCAAGATTTGTATAATATGTTGTTGTAGATACTACGAGCAAATAAATTGAATCAATCGACAGTTTCATTGGTTAATGAAAATCCTATTCCACCACATAGGGTTGTTAGTAATACCAGAGAATTTCAAGAATTTTTACAAAATCTTCATTCTTAGAGTAACAGTAATTTGGCCCAATAAACGTAATTGTTCAGTGATTTTCCGAAAAAAAAAACCCACCCCTATCAAAAATAAAGAACTGATTGATCGATAACCTTGACCGATTTCTATTGATTGAAATTCGATCTATTACGTAAACTACCTGAACTGTCAACCTGGAATTCGAAAAGAGTTGAAATCCTAGTTTTTATGAGAAATAGAAATCACCCCAAAAAAGGGGAGAGTTTTGTGTATGTGTCTGTGTGCTTGTGTTATTAGGGAATTTTCCTTCATTTATTTGTTACGCTACTGGTGTTCTATCTATTCGAGCAACGATGAATATCGCAAAGCTTTAGCCGCCCATCAGGTGTATATCTATTCGAAAATGTTTTGAAAAGGAAAAAGAGCGTCGTCGGCAATAGATAGAAACTACTTCTTCTTCTTCAGGGTGATTTACTTCACAGAAATCGTCGATCCGTGTGTATTCATAGAGATTATCCATATCATCCCTTTGCAATGTCCTGAATTTGACCAAAGGTGTGAAAGGGTGGGCTTAGTTACACCTTCTCAATAGCCAACACCGACAACAAACCTGAAGCTGTCTATTGTTCGTAAAGCTCTATTCTCACCCAAAAAAAAATAAAGTAACAACAAAATAACCAAATCCAACCGACAATTATATAGAAATAGTGGTAGATTTCCTGTACTTTAATTGGTATGGTTATAATATCGAATGACCAACACTTGTGGTCAGTTTTTTTTTCTTCTTCACCACCTTATTCTTTAAAAAACACATCCGGTCAAGCATCTCATTAAACTGAATATTTATGGTCTTCTTTGGTGCAATGATAATAATGGTTTCGAACATTGTGTATAGGCGAAGAACCGTATCGGAACCCATTGAGTATTGGCGGGACGTGATTTCATTCATAAAACAAACAGTTTTTAGTCAAATGATGACAAAAAATTTCATGCTCGATAGTGCGTTGAGAGATTGAACATTGACGCGAGATTTGAACGACACACGACATGCTATTCTTCGTTGTTGTTGTTTTTTTTTCTGCTAGAATATATTAAAGAAACGTGAATTGTACGTACAAAAACTTTGCGGGGAAAAAAATTCCGAACAAAAGCACAACATGAGCTCAGCCACCTGTCAAAAACCCATATGACTTTAGCCATCTCTTGTCCTATGTACTTTTAAATAACTTTCCAAGTTCATACAAACTTGTCTATATATAGTAATAGAATTCGTAGTAAATAGTCGGAGTCTATTATTCCATTTTGCAAGTGCATGAGGGGTGGGCGAAAGCTACTCCCATCCCATGAATGGACCTCTGAAATATACAACAGTATTGTTGTTGATTTTTCTGAAAACGGTTCAAGCTTTTTTTTGCCTCTCGATCTCTGTTGTCTAGGCAGGAAGTGGCTTATTATTGACTATTTAAAATACTTGAAGCTACCTTTTATCAACGGCCGTCTCTGTTAAATCGCAATATAATCGACAATACCTTCTAAAGTTGGTGTAAAGAGAGCAGAGAAAAATAGAGGACTGGAAAGCTATAAGGAATTGAATTTCAACTCTTTTGTAGGAAAAATTCCAGGCTCGTTGTTTCAATATTCGTCAGGTTTTACGTTTAGGTCCTTTTCAGCAAAAAAAGACCTCCAGAAGAAGTTTTAAGATATCTGGTGGTATTCTTTGATGAAGGATATGCAGAAATGACACTAAACGGTTTTGGTGACTTGCATAATTGTAAATTCGTAGTTTTTTATGCTCATGGAAGTCTCTGGAAATCGAAGATTATGTCTATAGTTTGAATATCCGGCTAAATTTCAATATCTATCACTCTCAAGGCTAAATCTCGTTTTTTTTCTTCGTCTATACATCACTAATAATACAATAAAATACGTTACGAATATGAATAAAACACGAACGTCCGTTTTAAATCGCGCCATCCGATCTAAACTTACATCTTGTTTGTTGGTCAGGTAGTAAAATGCAAAAGCACATTCTCAAGGTTCATATAAGGTAGATTAAAGGAGGAAAAAAAAGACACGCTTCTACACACTTTAACATCGATATATTCGTATAAATAATATAATTAAATAATCAAATTCAGGAAATTTGTATTTCGGATAGTCGACTCGACAAAAAAAGTTTAATGTTTTATTTGTTGTAATTGTTGGAGCAGATCCTGTGCCACCCAAAGATCTATATGCTTATCATGATTATCTATGGTGTAGTCACACTTCGACTCGCTTCACTTGGTCCAGGCTCACCTTCGTCTTTTTCCGAACGTTTTTATGTAACAATATGTAATACAAAAAGACTTCTTTATTTACTACACTCATCATCGATAAGTGCGCTCGAGCATGATTCCAGATTTATAATGAAACATAAAGTGGAATTTTTCCAAAAAATTCTTCTTCTTTATAGCTTTTGTTAGATATGGCTCATTGTATTTTTATCTCATTGATGATGATATATAGTTATATAGAAAACGTAAGTGGAGCAACGTTCACTTGTCTAGGTCTCAAGTCTCAACTTACTTCAACTCCACCTTCTTCCTGTGCTTTTATAAAAGAAAGTCCGTTGGCCCTTTTTGCGTTAAGAGCGACAGTATTCTAATATGACACAATTCGTTTTTAACGAATTCTCTGCACGTCCCTTTATTAAGGCATATTTACTGGGAAACGATCCATTTCAATAAACAAAAAGAGTTTTAGTTGTAGGTATGTAGGAAGAATTTGTCGTAAAGAATGACTAGTTGTGAAGACAATTTTGCCACTGTTTCCCATTCATTTTGGCCATATTTCGATTGAATCGAATGACTACTTCATGGGTCGATGGTTATGAAAAGGAGTCTATTAATATCTTTAAAAGCATCATATTTTAAACCAATTTGACCATATTAAAAGCAACTGATTTGAACATACATATAATAAAGAATAAGGGAAGAAAATAGTAGAAAAACATCTGGCCTATGTCATATATCACAAGCACTTTGAAATGACGAAAAATCTTTAACTAATTGTTCAAAACTCCGACCTTTTTGTCCATTCAAGTTGTATATAGTATATTTCTCCTAGAAGGAACCATCAGTTGTCCTCAATGAGCTGTTGCTGCCCTTTTTGTCATTTGTTCACGCAACCGTAAAGCATAATAATATTGGTTAGAATGTGTGGGTTAAACCATAGACGACTCGTCAATTACAATCAATTCCACAATAAAAAATTACAAGAAATTTGTCCAAAAAAACCTGTATCTAAATAAATAAAATAATCTGACAATATCCTATTTTTGTGGAAATCAAGTTTCAATTCTTCGCTAGGTAAGATTAGATTTGATCCTTGTGACGTCTATGGAGAGGCTCTTTCCCACTGATTTGGCACTTATCTGACATGCACCTAAAGGACTAAAGAATAAGAAGACTATTCAACAGGTAGCCAAGTGGGGGACGAACTGGAGAGGGGAGGTCATTCAGGATTCTTTAAGAACACGTGGATTCCTTGTAAACTACACATTTCATATCCAAGATTCAATCAGTTCTAAATCGTGAAATAGTCAAGTTTCGACCAAGTAACAATCACAAAATTACAACAAAATGAAAAGTGACTGTTCTAAGAAGATTGTTTCAGAAAGTCGCAAGGTAAATTTGAAAATTATTATTATTATTTTTTTTTTACATTTTTTGAAAAATTAAATAGATTCGCAAACCTTTAATGGAAAAGAAACGAAGGGCCCGAATCAATGATAGTTTAGAAACTCTCAAACAAATTCTACTTGAATCAAAGACAACATTAAAAGAATCATCAGCGAAGAAATCCGGACAACGGACGGCGAAATTAGAAAAAGCTGATATTTTGGAAATGACTGTACGTTATGTACAACATTTACATAATAAATTAAATCAAACAATAAAAAATCAAGACAATAATAATAATAATAATAATAGTAACAAAAAAGAAATTAGTATACGACCGGCTGATAGTTCATCGGAACGTGTAAAAATGGGTGTTACATTAATACCGACAAAATTGAATAGCGGTGATATTGTATTTGTTATGCCATCAAATTTGCAAATAACCCAACAACAACAACCACAACCAGAACAGCAACAACATGAATATACGGTGAAGATTAACGATAACGTCTGGAGACCATGGTGATTATTGTGGAAAAAATGTAATTAAAAAGTTTGTATATAATATAGTTAATTTTTGAAATTGGAGACTGGATTAGAGTTTAGGAAGATCTGTGATATAACTGTAAAATTTTCGTAATAAAATGCAATAAATTTTATTAATTAGGTATTAATTAGCTGCTTTTGCAGAAAAGTCTCAAATACCTGAAACTTTTAGAAAAATTAGTCGCCCTGTTTACAAAAGTAATTTTAATAATTTTTGACCCGATTTTTATTAATTTTGAGGTGAATTTGTACTAAAAGCATATAATTCTGATGCTCAATATCACTCCAAAGGTGTCATTTTTTTTTACAAATAAAAGTGAACCCTATTTTGACTGAAGAACCAATTTATGTTAATAATAATTAAATTTAGACCCGTCAACCTACCTAAAGATTGACCTTATTCAGATTCAAAACAATAAATGACCGTTCGCTATAGCTGGACGGAAAAATTTTGCATAATGTAAAACGACAGAACCGTAACTAGAACTTTCAGCGCCCATGGCTAAATACAAAAATTACGCCTTATTGTTAGAAGATAAAGAGTAAAGTAAGAGAATCATCCCCTTCAATTTAATTTTTCTCAGCTGATGTGAGGGTTACGATTTTACGCTAATCAGGCCCTACAAACCAATCTTCAGAACCTATAGAATGTTACGGCTCTGTGAAACAGTATAATACTCCCTGTCGAAAGAGATAGGATTATGTAATTAGGTAATCTTATGTCTTGGACCCGGTTAGGGCTTAGCCGTCACTGTTCTGACCAGGGGTGGATCTATAATGAAGCTTATGAAGCTTAAGCTTCAGGCCCCCCGGCTTCGTTAGCCTCCGGTGCCTAATTATAATAAGGTAAAATTCAGAAATAATAAGTAATAGTAAAGGGAGCAGCATTTTTGGAAAGAGTGAACCAAGGATGCTGACGATGTAGGTATTAGCTCACGTATCAGTGATATTGGTAGAACAATGGTCCAAAAAAAAAACACAAATTATCGAGTTGATTAAGTTTCAGGACCGTCCTGAAGCTAAAGCTTGGTAATACAATCTGCCTTTATTTTGGTGTACGTCATTGTGGGGCCCCTTACGAAACATAAGCTTCATGCCCCCTCAAAGAACATAAGTTGCTGGCCCCTGAAATGCCTAGATCTGTCGCTGGTTCTGACTTTTTGTTTTTGATTTTGCAAGCAAACATCGGTAAAGCAATTAGTCACAAAAAAGATGTAAATAAATGTTCGATCCAGATCCAGATCCAGAAAACGTCTGGCAATAATTATCCTGGATAAGAGTTGCTCTACTGTACGTATGTATTGCACCACTATTGCACCTGACAATTAAAATCGCACCATCATAGGCAACCAAATATACACCTTCGCGTCCTCGCCAATACCGGTTTCACGTGAAAGTGTATTGTTAGACAGAAACCAACAATAATTCTATCTTATTCGCACTCATTATCAGATGATCTGATTGGTGGATTTCACGAGAATTTCCTCAGTGTTCCTTCAAAAATGATGGTGTGTTGAGTGCACCTCTAAGTGTGAGTTTTTTGATTAAAATTTGCCTTTTATGAATTAAAATTTTGAGAAAAAAACGTACAAATTGTAACGAATGTTGATAAAACATCCTGATTCGAGATCATTCTATTCAAGGTTAGTCAATAGAAGTAAGGTTATGTTTTTGGCCAATATGTTTATGCAAGGATTTTTGAATAAATTCATTTAAATAAAATACTAAAAGAAAAACAAATCAGTGATATGACAATGGAAATTTTACATAATTTTTTTCGTGTTGTATCTAATTTATTTGAAAGTTTTTCGTGTTTTTCTGCGAATATTAATAAAAAATAAAAACATAGACAGATGGAATTCATTGAGCAGTAAAAGTGAAATTTGTAAAAAGAGGTAAATGGGACAAGTACAGTTCTAAAGTATAACTTTAGATAATTCAAATTACCTGTTATATATTTACGTAGTTGTTGGACAAAAAGTTCTGTCTTTACTAAAAAAAAAAATCAAGGCTAGTCTTATTACGCAACTGTTGTAATTATGCTAGAAATTTATTATTATAGTAAGAAGCCTTCAATCTATATATTGAATCAAGAAAAACCTATCATTTTCAAAAATCACCTGCAATTAATTAAAGGAAAGTTGAATTACAAAGATTTTCTGTGGAATCAGTCACAGTGAGCCGTGTATTTTTCGTACCAAGTAAAGACCTACGTGACAACCAGCACGGCTGTTGTGATTCTAGAGGGTCCTGGACAGGATAATTTTTAAGCGGCCCCTTAAAATTGAAGCCCCCGTCATCGTATAAGTCAGGCATGGGCAACCTTTCGTAGTTCGGGGGCCAAATTATCATTCTGTCTCTGAGTCAGACCGGCCGAACCAACTTATTAAATAAAACAAATTGATATTAAATGAATTAAAACAAGTTGCTAATTCATATTTCATGGATCAGACACACTGAGGGCCGGATCAAAGAAGCAACGGGCCGGAGGTTGCATATAAGTGATAACACCCCCAAAAAAATCTACATTATGCCTTCTTTGGAGTGTCAACCCTTTTTTGTGTACGATACTGCTATGAGGGTGCAATGACATGTAGCGATTTTTCTCCTATTTCCACAAAAAGAACTATTATAAATATAAAGAAACACTTCTTCCTTATTCTTTTAATTAGACAGACAGAAAGCGAGACAAGGAGGGAGAAATAAGGGAAATATTTCTTCGTGTTTCTGCACCCTTGGTTTCATTTCAATTGTTTATCAATTGCATGATATATCTTTCTGATCTACAAGTAAACTATCCGAGGTTGAAACTTGTCGTTTTTGGCTGTTTTTCGTCGTTTTTAGCTGTTTTTCTGCGATTTCCGGCTGTGTTCCGTCGTTTTTTTTCATTTCGTCGTTTTCTGCTGTGTTTCGTCGCTTTTGGCTGTATTTCGTCTTTTTTTTGGCTGTATTCCGTCGTTTTTGTGAGGTTTTTCTTCGTTTTTGGCTGTATTTCGTCGTTTTTGTGAGGTTTTTCGTCGTTTTTGGCTGTTTTTCGCTGTTTTTCTACGTCCAGCACCATGAAGGCGTCCCTCGTGGAGCGCTTTAATCGCACGTTAACACAAAAACGACAAACTACAGCCAAAAACGGCGAGAAACCTCACAAAAACGACGAAATACAGCCAAAAACGACGCCGGAAATCGCAGAAATACAGCTAAAACGACGAAAAACCGCCAAAAACGACCCGATTTTCATGATTTTTGATATATAGGTGGAGTATCGTATTTTAAGGGACATGTATTTTTCCCTGTGTGCCCGTTCTCAAGTTTAAGGGAGACATTGGGGGTTGGTTGAAGTTCGCCCTGCAAATTCGGTTTTTCTTAAATATCGCCAAAATAGCTCAATATTTTTCAGTGATTCAAAAACCAAATAATAAAGGCATACTATATGAATCAATTTTCTACCCTTTGTCTAGTGGGCGAACTATAAGTGATAATATACCCTTTTTTTACCCTTTTCTACCGGTAAATTGTAAAATAAAAGTTACGGGTTTTTTGAATTTTCCATATTTGCAATTATTAAGGATTAAATGTCTTCTTCTAAGGGTTGTAAGTTTGGGGTTGAATTCTCGCTAAACGGTTTGTTATCAATTTTTAGTTTCTTGTTTGTTTTAAGTGGCATTAGTAACCCTTTCAAAGGATGTAGATTTACTACCCCTGGTATCGTCCATTATAGCAGTGGTGTCAAACTCATATATGAACACGGACCACCAAGTACGATTTTAGAGAGTCTGCGAGCCGCAGACAACGAGGTCTCCCAAAAAGATTTGCTATGCTTAAAAAATGTATTTTGTATTTTCTCAAATTCCATTTGATTATTTTACTTTCAACTTTCTGGTCACAGGCAAAAATTTCTCATTTATCATTATCAATTGTCATGAGTTAGATCGCTTTGGGCGCATATTCCAATTAATACAGCGTAACTGTTGCAGAATTTGTCTAATCTATGGTCCCTTTTGTGTGTAGAATATTACCAAAAACATAAATATTTGTTTGCATATTAGAGGAATTACCTAAAAGATAAGAATTTTTTATATCTTGCGCATTAAAAGGTCATGTTTATTGCAGACCTGTTTGTCAAAGTACAGGAAAACCACAAACCCAAACTTTTTCCTTTAAAAAAGTGAAAAAATCGTGTATTATCATTTAATTTAATCCTTGAAACTTCATTATATTATAAAATCGAATTGATCTTCTTATAGTCTTTCTATTCGTGACTACTTAACTTGTTTCAATTCAATTAAATAATAGAATCTTTAATTGTTTCGTTGCATGTTTAATTTCGATTTGTATTCGAAGAAAAATGAAAAAATATTTGAATTTAATAAACGCAACTTACTGTATTATATCGAATTTAATTTCGAAGTAAATGTGACGCAGTAATCAAGTAAATTTAGAGGTTTGTTGAAACAGTTGAAATAATAAAGAGGAGATTAATTATAACTTAATTTTATTTATAAATATCTATATTTTTTTTAATTTTACAGATGTGTCCCATATCAGGATTGGTACAGTTTTTAATTATTGTGGTAACACTTCTATTAATATGCCACTCAGTGATCGTACAATCACTAAAAATCAAATTTGAACCATCCAATGCAACTATCCATATGTATGATTCTATTAAAATTAATTACACAGTAACAGGTATGTAAATTATTAATTTACTTTTTTTAATTAAATTAATTACTGTTTTTAAATTTTAGGAAGTAATGCAAGACTTTATAGACAATTGAAGTGTTCTAGTGAAGATACAAGTATTGCAACTATCGGTGAATATGTGATAAAACCAAATCCAACACTTCCATATTCAGGAACGTTTAATATTACCGGAAATTTTCTTGGTAATTCTGTTAATTTTGAGATTTTTCTATATTGAATTGTTAAAAACTTCAATATGTATTTTAGGGAGGACGAAGATTTCCTGTAAAATTCCAGAAACCAATGAACCAGTCCTCGATGAATTGGATGTAATCGTTATACGTAAAAAACGTCTTATTGATACAATATTTACAGCATCTGTTATAACACTTGTCAGTATAATTTATATAAATTTCGGATGTGCTGTAAATTGGGCGAATATGTTGAAGTTTATAAAACGACCCATTGGACCAGCAATTGGTGCTTTTGGTCAATTTATTATCATGCCTTTGGTATAATAAATTGTTTTTTTATTGAAATATTTTTTGTAATTAAAATAATTTAATTTTCTAGCTCAGTTACGGTTTAGGAAAACTATTATTCCCAAATAATCCAGCTATGCAATTAGGTATGTTTTTTACGGGTATATCACCGGCTGGTGGTGCATCAAATATATGGACAGTTGTACTAGATGGTAATGTTGATTTATCAATTGTAATGACAACAATTAGTACGAAAGCAGCATTTGGTATGATGCCATTCTGGTTATTTACATTGGGTCGATTAATATTTGATGAAGCCGATATTAAAGTGCCTTATATGCAAATTTTATCATACGTATTAGCATTAATTATACCATTAGCAATTGGTTATTTAATATCGAGATATTTGAAGAAAATTGGACAATTTCTTGTTAGAATCTTAAAAGGTTTCTCAGCTGTACTGTTATTGTTTATTATAGTTTTTGCTATTGTTACCAATTTGTATCTGTTTGAGTTGTTTTCGTGGCAGGTAAGTCGTTTAAATTATTAGCCATGGGCCATGATCACCCCTCGCCCTCAAATGGTGGGAAATTGCGTCACTTTCTCTACCAAACGATTCTGGTTTTGAACCATTTGAATTGATAGGACGCTTATACCTCTAACGTATAGAGGGTACTACCTGTTTTGAGCAAAACAACTAGTACCCTCTATACGTTAGAGATACAAGCGCCCTATCAATGGTTCAAAACCAGAATCGTTTGGTGGAAAAAAAGACGCAATTTCCCACCATGTGAGTAACGGCAAAGATTGTAACGATGAACATGGCCCATTCTGGTAAAGATTAACGATGGAAATTTCTAGATTATTGTAGCCGGAATGGGACTACCATATTTGGGTTTTTCATTAGGCTATCTAATTGCTATGATTCTGAAACAACCACCACCTGATTGTCTGGCAATCGCTGTAGAAACCGGTATTCAAAATACCGGTATAGCAATATTCTTATTACGATTAACATTACCACAACCTCAAGCTGATCTTACAACTGGTAAGTTATTACAATTTTTTGGGGTTTTTTCGATTTAAATCTATGCATTGATTATAGTTGTACCGGTAGCAGTAGCAATAATGACACCAATCCCATTAATTTGTCTTCTTATAATAAAAAAATTATTAGCCAGGTTTGTTTCTTATAATTTTCGTTCGGAATATTATTCGGTATTTATTGATTTTAGTTGTAATCTTACAGGATACCAACGAATACCAAACATGTGAATGGTAATAGTGGGATATTTGTTCTTGATGGGAATTCAAATCAAGCCGAAAATCGACTTATATCAGTTCCTAATTAATTTTATTTATTAATTATCTTTAAAGTCATCAATTAGATAGAACAGACGTCAATGGGTATTGTACGTGGTGATGTCTTATCTGAAAGATGTACTTCTGATTTGCAAAGAGATTTAGTATTTTGTACACAAAAAGTATTTGTTGTTTTTTTTTTGTTGTTGAAAATATTTGTTAAAATTGCTCAAACCATGAATCATCAAAAAAGAATTTTTACTTTTTATCAATTCGTATTGTTTTATAAATATTAGATAACTTTAAGGATTTGGTATTGTGAGATGGGAATTTAATCTAGTGTTTGAAAATATATAGATATTTTTTAAAGAAAAATTAGTTTATTTCCTTCTAATCATAAATATTATAATACGAGTACTTTTTAAAAGAGAACAAAAAAAAAAGTACAGCAAGGGTCAAGTTTAAATAATTTAAATAAGAAATAAATACTTTGTTATCAATTCATCAATGTGGATGATTCTCTATTTATATTATTCTATGACGTAATAATTGATAATAAATACAATAATTCGTTGGTACACACATAAATGACATGAACGTGAACAGAACAGGAAAAAAAATCATTGATAAAATTTATATGCATTATCACAAGTAATAAGTATTTCCTAGTACGTATTTGACAATCTGCATGATAACAGAAACGGAAAAAAACGATTCCTATTAGATTACTAACAATTAAAATAAATTAAATTACTAATACCATGATTTTCTGCTTCATTCTAAATCCTAAATTGTATAAAATCGTAATAAATTAATAGAAAAAATATACAATAATTACAAAATTCTAAGCTTTTAGAGAACCTTCTACGAAAAAAAACCCTAACTAACTATATTACTACTAATCTTTAAGAGAAATAATAAGTTAAACAATAATTTAAGGCTCACTTTTCGTTCTTTCTCTGGAATTCTACTCAAATTAACAAGAAATTAAAAAAAATAATAAGCAATTACATATTATTTAATCTAGATATTCCGTTTTCTTTGATTTTATTGTTGCATTGATGATTGTAAATTGTTTGTAGTGGTACGTGTAGCAATTCATTTATTCGGATAAATTCCTTTTCTTTTAAGAAAATCCATTTATTATTATTAAAAATAATAATAGTAATAATAATAACTTACCATTTTCCGGTGTGACAATACCATGTCGTATTAGAAAATCTAATGCAACCGGTGCACTAGTTGTTTTAAAGTCTGGACTAAATAATTTCTCTAAACATTGATTAGCCGGCAACAATTCGAATGTTTCAACTTCACCATCGGCATTCTCTGGTATGAAATCTAATGGAAGTTCTAGATCAAATACAAATTCTGTGTTCGGGAATAGGCCGCGTTCAGATTCAAAGAAGAACCTTAAAGTATTTCAAAAACGGTTATCTATCAAATAAGATTTATTGAGAAGAGATTGGTGCTAATGAAGCTGCAGTTCCAGGCCCCAAAATTTTTAAAAATATTCGATATTATCCTGTAATGAGTCTTTACCATCATTAGTACACTTGAGTGTGTGTAAATCGGGCTGTCATAAGACAACTTAAGTTTAAAAGAACAGAACCTGGCGAATCTATCTCTCCACTTTCCTACTCCAATGAGAAAAAAGCCTGGCTTACACGAACGCAAATACTAGTATTTCTTACCCAAGACTCGTTCTCTTCTATATGCACTCAAGTGTACCTGAATTGTTTTCGAATAAGGCCCCCAAACTGTCTCCGAAAAGCACTTATTGGTATACTTACGATACACAACCGGCGCTAATTATATTTTTCATTAGTTCCGGTGGTATTGAAGCCTCTTCCATTGCCTCTTTATAGGCAGTTTCTAGAATACCGTGTCCTACTGATAAACCACCACCAACCATATTATCCCATTTACCTAGAAAATTTCATTGAAAACAACACAATTTTACCAATTAGCATTAATTTATTGAACCTGGCCAGGTTTGTTTAGTAGCTGAACGTTTCTGCAACCATATACAGATACCTAATTTTGGATGATTAACATACCCATTAATATCTACACCGTAATTTTTAATACCAAATAAACATGTAGCTGATCGATCCATTTTAAATAAACTATTCGATGTAAATTCAGTTTTGATTTCGTAACACTAGAAATAATCAATTATTAATTAATTATTTAATTTATTAAGTAATTTGTTAAATAATTAACTTCATCTCGCCACCCTTTTAGGGCAACAAAACAATTATCAGCCCTTAATATTCGTAAGATATTATTGACTTTATTTGTACGTTCTTCATAATCACGAAATGCTGGATTTAATTCCACACAATCGGATGTTATTTGGAAAACCTATTAATGAATTACACAAAAATTATTATTGTTGTTTTTTGTGAATAACGATTATATTGGAATACTTCTGGAAATCGTAATAATTGTTTCATCACATCTGGACGTATTAAACCAACTTGGAAACCTTCAACAATAAATGGTCGACAATCACCCGATGATAAACCTGTAAATTACAAATTAACGGTCGGAATGGAAAAAAAACGACATAAATTAACATTTTCTACATGTGGGTGTTGTACAACAAAAGATCAATATTTGTATTAACAATATTATTGATAGAATTTTAACAATTTTATGAATGTAACTTGATATGGAATTGATAAGAATGAATTGGTAATTAATCAAATTTACCTGACAAATAGAAACAATTGAATTTTTGGGCTAATTTTAGTATTCTTGACATGTTATCAGTAATACAACAAGGCTCAACTGACATTGTTCAAGTTGACACAATTTGACAGCCCGGAATTTGTTTTGGTTTCCCCTTTTAGGGAATTTTAATTTCATTATATTGTCATACTTGCATATTTGCGCAACACACCAACCATCTAGCCGTCAGACGATGTCACAGTGTACAGTGACTCCATTGGACCGGCAAAATTAAAAAGGTAGGTTAGAAGCATCAAAGGTACCGACACGGTCTGGATCAACTGTTAAACTGTGTAAAGATTTAGGAAGACTGTCTTTTTCTACTCTTCTCTTTTTTAAACATGGTGAGAACGAAGTGCATCCGGAAGAGTGCACGTGCGCTCACGAACAGCTTGCATTAGCTGACGTCTAGACACATGTTCGTTTCCTCGCATAGATATATATATATATATATATATCTATGTTTCCTCGTCAAATTTAGGAAATTGTGGCTCGATTATGTTGGTAACACTTCATTTTTTAGTAATAAATCTGTCATTCGTGTGATTGACAACCGGGCATCAAGAGTGTGACGTGGATTTTTTGGGAAATTTTTCAAAATAATTCAATTAAAATGAGTTCTTTTAAACGTGATAAGAAAGAAGAGGAAGATGGTAAGATCTCTTATCAGTGATTTTGTTAAAACACTCAAAAATTGATAAAATCTTGTTGTTATATAGGTGGTAGTAATCCGTTCCAAAACATTGAAAAAACAACTGTTTTACAAGAAGCCAGAACATTTAATGATACAACAGTAAATCCACGAAAATGCACCCATATTCTAACGAAATTACTATATTTACTCAATCAGGTTGGTGTGATAAAGTTCTCCTATAAATTAGGGACAATTTAAAAAAAAATCATTTTTATTAAAGGGCGAACAATTGGGTACAAAGGAGGCAACAGATGCATTCTTTGCTATGACAAAACTGTTTCAATCACGTGATGTAATCTTACGTCGTATGGTCTATTTAGGCATTAAAGAATTGAGTTCAATTGCTGATGATGTAATCATTGTAACATCAAGTTTAACCAAAGATATGACTGGCAAAGAGGATCTATATCGGGCGGCTGCAATACGTGCATTATGCAGTATAACCGATGCAACAATGCTGCAAGCTATTGAACGTTATATGAAACAAGCAATTGTTGACCGTAATCCAGCTGTTAGTTCAGCTGCACTGGTTAGTTCATTACATTTAACTAAATTAGCACCGGATGTTGTTAAACGTTGGGTAAATGAAGCACAAGAAGCTGTAAACAGTGACAAGTATTTACTACCTTTTCTCTGTAATTAACTAAAGCAATAATCATATATTTTTGTAGTATCATGGTCCAGTATCATGCTTTAGGTTTGTTGTATCATATCCGAAAAAGTGATCGTCTTGCTGTCACGAAATTGGTGGCAAAATTGACGAGAATGTCGTTGAAATCTCCTTATGCTGTTTGTATGTTGGTATGTAAACTATCCCATTTTTTCCCCGCCAAAAATCTAAATATTGTCCTATCTGTAGATTCGTATAGCTGCTAAATTATTGGAAGAGGACGATTCCGGTAATGATTCACCACATTTTGAATTTATTGAATCCTGTCTACGTCACAAATCTGAAATGGTTGTTTATGAAGCAGCTCATGCTATTGTTAATTTAAAACGTACAACCAGTCGTGAATTAGCACCAGCTATCAGTGTTTTGCAATTATTTTGCGGTTCACCAAAACCAACATTACGTTTTGCTGCTGTACGTACATTGAATCAAGTAGCTATTTCACATCCACAAGCTGTAACTGCATGTAATTTGGATTTAGAAAATCTAATAACAGATTCGAATCGTTCAATTGCAACATTAGCTATAACAACATTATTGAAGACTGGTGCTGAATCATCAGTTGAACGTTTAATGAAACAAATTGCTACATTTGTATCGGAGATTAGTGATGAATTTAAAGTGGTCGTTGTACAAGCTATACGAGCATTAACATTGAAATTCCCACGGAAACATAGTGTTCTAATGAATTTCTTATCAGCAATGTTAAGGGATGAAGGTGGTCTAGAATATAAAGCATCAATTGCTGATACAATTATAACGATAATTGAGGATAATCCAGAAGCTAAAGAAACCGGTTTAGCACATCTATGCGAATTTATTGAAGATTGTGAACATACATCATTGGCAGTCAGGATTTTACATTTATTAGGCAAAGAGGGGCCTAGAACTAAACAACCATCACGGTACACAAAACGGGATTTATCACCAAATTTATATGAATATTAATTAACAATTTGTTTTTAGCTATATCCGTTTCATTTATAATCGTGTTATTTTGGAAAATCCAACAGTACGAGCTGCTGCTGTTTCAGCGATGGCACAATTCGGTGCCTCTTGTATGGATCTTCAAGAGAATATCAAAGTTTTATTAGCACGTTGTCAGATGGATACTGATGATGAGGTGCGTGATCGTGCTACATATTACAGTAATATTTTAAATCATTCCGATAAAAGTCTATATTCTGGATATATTCTTGAACCGTTACAAGTTTCAATACCGGCATTAGAACGTACGTTAAAAGATTATATACAAAATTCGACAGAAACTCCATTCGATATGAAATCAGTCCCAATTGCTGTAATACCAACAGTTGATGAAATTGAATTAAAACATAAACCAGATGGTATGTTAGTAACAAATGTACCAGTTAAGCCAATACCAGTGGCACGTGAAGAGAATTTCAGTGAAAAACTAGCTATATTACCAGGAATTTCTGAATTAGGACCATTATTTAAAAGTTCCGAATATGTGGAATTAAGTGAACCAGAAACTGAATATGTTGTTCGATGTATTAAACATTGTTTTACAAATCATATTCTTCTACAATTTGATTGTTTAAATACCGTAAGTGATCAATTATTGGAAGGTGTTAAAATACAATTAGATCCAAGTGAAGGTTATACAATTGTCAATCAAATACATTGTCCAAAATTGGCTTATAATGAAAGTGGTACGATGTATATTACTGTCAAGTTCCCGGAAACTGATCTGTCGAATACTGTTGGATCATTTGGAGCTGTTCTGAGATTTATTGTTAAAGATTGTGATCCAAATACTGGTCTACCTGATGCAGATGAAGGTAACTGGTTGTCCTTTTCAATTTAATTAATTTAACTACCAAAAAATTGTCGAAATTTCTAGGATATGATGAGGAATATATGCTGGAAGATGTTGAAATTACATTAAGCGATCAAATCCAGAAGATTAATAAAGTTAATTGGTGGGCAGCTTGGGAGGAATCGGTAGCAACATACATTGAAATGGAAGATACTTATTCGTTGAGTTCAATGAAAACACTTGAAGAAGCTGTGAAGAATATAGTTAGATTTTTAGGATTACAACCGTGTGAACGTTCTGATAAAGTTCCTGAAGGGAAAACTACCCATACACTTTTGTTAGCTGGTGAGACAACAATTATACGAATTGTTATTATAATTTAATGTAATTGTGATTATAGGAATGTTTCGTGGTGGTGTTGATATTCTGGCTCGAGCCAAATTAGCACTTGCTGATGGTGTCACTATGCAACTTACTGTACGATCAACAGATGGTGAAATTGCTGAACTTATAACTTCTACAGTTGGTTAATTAGAACATAGAATTACAAATATTAGATACTAGTTTTAATGTTTATTATTATTATTATAAAAAGTATTGATTTTTATTATTAAAATAAAACTGTTTCAGACATTATATTGATTATCTTGTATTTTGGCAATTTCTTCTTTAAATTGTGATATGGTTTCTTTAGCTAATTTCAATCGATTCTTAAGTACTGCAATTTCACTCCGGACTTTCTGTTTTGCTTCAAGTATTTGTTTGAGAGTCTTTTCTTTCTTTTCTTCAACTAAAAAATCAAATAAATTATAAACAAAGTCGACAAAAAATCTAAAAAAACAAATTACAATTCGTATTGTGTTCCCAACGTCCAAGTGTTAACTGTTTCGTGTTTGTTAACAGATGATGCATCAATTGTGTCGGGTCTTGGAAGACAATCTCATCATAACTTTCTGATAGTAAACCTTTACCTTGTTCCATACCAATATCTGTAGTGCCTCCGGAATGGAATAATTTCAAAATATGATACATTGTCACCTGAATTGTTCAAAAGTTTTAATTTAAATATTTCAACATAAAACTAAGTTACTATTAACTTACTGGCCGTTCATTTGGATCATGGAAATGTATTTTGATAACAATTTCGAATTCACCCCAACCAGTTTCACTGATTTCATACGGTGGTTTAACAACAATACGATTCTGATTGGCATAACTTTCATGTAATTTAAAATGGACTTTTTTCACATATGTTGAAATATCCTCATTATGATAGGGTTTCACGTAAACTGTCCATTGATGGGTATGACCATCTTCTTCACGTTTTTTACCAAAATAACGAGCTATATTACCATAAACTATCGGCTTTACTATACAGATTCCCTATTGAAAAAAAAATTGGTAAGACATTGAATTAATGATTTAGGAGAAATTAGAAGATTTACCTTCATCCGGCCACCGGAATCGGGACCAAAATCTGTAGGTAAACTCATTTTTTTCTCAATTTATCGTAAAGTTGGAATTTTCAAGGGGCCCATCAAACTTTTAGGTTATAACGTGATTGACAATTGTTAACAAGATGTATAGTCAATGCACTATTTGATGTTATTCACAAAGTCTACGAAATTCGTCAATTTTTAATTATCGCCGGCAAAACATAGAACTAAGAGAATGATTTTGTGGCGAAAATAACCAGTTATTTTATTAAAATCGAATTTTTTATTGCTTTTAATTGTTTATCGTTAAGCCAACTTTCCTATCATAGACTCTAGACTCTAGTGACTTTTATTTTTTTATGTTGGGAACAACCCCGGATATTTTTGAGGTTAAGTGATTCTGAGAAGCCGCCAAGCGTGTGACTTTTTCATTTTCTTCACAAATTACTTTAGATAAGAAAAAAAATGCATAATTACTTATCAATATTATCATATATTCTACCGATAATTGCAGCTTGTTACGTACTTCTACTTGTACTAGTTAGTTTATATTTCAAAATCCGGTAAGTGATAAAGAGTTCAAATCCAATACCACACAACAACTCTTCTAATTATAATTAATATTAATTAAACCACATTTTAGACGACAATTCTCAATTAAAGTCAACTGTTGGTTCTGCAATTCATGGTTTACAGTTCCATATGATAATCGTAATAGTTTCACTTGTCCAAAATGCGAACAATATAACGGTTTTACTGATGTAAGTTTACAGACTCATGGATTACATCAAACATGATTAATTCAATTACAAATTAATTATAGGATGGTGATTATAATAAAACAATACCAGAACAGCATGATGAATTATTGAATAAATCACAAAGATTAACAAGTACTGTCTCAGTTAGTAATGGTTTATGTAATTTCTGTAATAATAATCAAGTATTGAAAGTTGTACAGTTGGCGAAATTTGTGCCAATGATTGAAGAAAACTATGATGCAGAAATTGAACATTTCCAGTAAATAATCAAACTTTCAAATTATCATATTTCTGTTAAATTGTTGCCTGTGTTTTAGAACACAACTGGAGAAAGCTTATAAGCTTTGTAGAAAATGCGAGAAAGTCCTCAAAAACACTATAGATATGCAGAATGCAAAGATTTTCGGTGATCGTTTAAAAGAAATGCAAAATAAATCAATCTTATATCCAAACAAATTAAATGGTAGACGTATCATGAATTTATGGTGGAAGTTTTATCAAATTCTAGGATTTCTGGTGGCATTTATGGTATTATTGCAAATTATTTTTACAAATAAGATGGTTTTTGAAGAGATTGCCAAGAATTTTTCAAATAATTACATATTTGTGTTGAAAGATTTTGTAAAATCGTCGACATTTCTACAAGTCCGATCGTTACAAATCGAGTCTCATCCCGTACTATGTAGTTTCGGTTTTTTATTGCAATTATTTGCAACAATTAGGAGTAAGTCTTTTACACAAATTAATCGATTGTTATGCTGGCTTGTTCTGTTATTGATTGTCTGGACCGGGTTGAAACATAATTCAGTCTATTTGGAGGTTTGTTGTTTCTCTATTTTCCGAAATTTTCAAATTAATTGATCTATTTTTCTAATTTTAGCTTCCTATAATTACTTATTTGTTACTAAGTTCATTCAAATATGATCCGAAAACAATCAAAATTACAACTAAATCAAAGAAAATTATACAGAAACAATATCAAGATGATTGTTTATATTCTGATTGTTCGGATGATGAAATTGAAGATGTGTCGAGTTCTTCAAGAAAATCAATAAATATTGGACAAGAATTACCACCAAAAACTATCAATTGTGAACCAATAATCAATAGTGATCTAAATAAGGGTCTAAATAATCTCCATTTAGATGGTTTATCGGCAATGAAATCACCACATTTCGTACAACGTCCCAAACCGGTATTGTCACCGCCGAAATTTACAAATCTGGAAAATCCATGGTTAGCTGGTAGTTTTTGGCGCAACAATCCTAATGTTTTCTTATCACCAACACAACAACAACCACAATATACAAATCTAAGTCGATCTTCCAGTGAAAGTAGTGGCATTGGTTCACAAAATAACGAATTCAATTACTGTCAATACCCGAATCGAAATAATTTATTTGGTGATCATTTCGAGAAAACTTCTGTGATTTCGGAGCCGGCTTATTATTTTAAGCCATTAAATACGAATTTTCCATCACCACCACCACCACCAACATCACTATCACATGCAGGGTCGTTTTTACGATCGGAAAATGCCATTATCTTCCCAAATTTACAACATAACAATATGTTATGGATACATGGTAGTTTTAGTCGTGTAACTACACCAAATTTCAGTATAAATCATGAACCACCAAATTGGTCAGATCGATTCAATAATGAATCAATGAAGAGTTTTCGTGATTTAAGTTTACAAGCGGGACAAAATTCGCCACTTTTTAAAATAAATACGTCGTCTCAACTTTCAGTTTGATTTCTGTGATTGATTTTTATTATTTTTTTTTTAATTGTATTGTATTTAGTTTAGTTATTTGTTGATTTTTTTCTGTATCAAATTAACCAGAAACTCACTGCCAATCGCAGGAAGAATTAATTTATAGTCTGATATTGTCAAAATGGACTGCTGACAGTGATCTAGGAAGTAGAAGAAGAAATTGTAAAAAATTCGCCTCATTGAGGTTCGCTCTTTGTATTTTCTATCTTAACAATAATAAAACAATTGTAAGTTTCCTAATCGATTTATTTGTTGATCGAGAAAATCTTCAAAATCCCGAGACATCTGAAGTTAATGAAACCTAAGTTTGAGAGGAGGTTCTGTGTACGCTGTAAAACCGTAGGGCTCCTTTTTCTAGAGGCCTGTGTGTCAGAGAGAATTAGATAAACGAGAGCTGACACTTATATGGAAGGCGGGAAAACAATAGAATAACCATCAT
>JAZBHA010000046.1:8191-27791 GCA_037464855.1 Iselma pallidipennis
AAGAAACATCAGAGAACCGATGAACGGAAGAGATTCCGTAGATTGTGTGTGTGGCATGAATGAAGAGAGGTCAAGTGTATGAATGGATTTGTGAAGAGATTCTGTCTGTATTTGAAACATGGAAGGAAAACTATTCAATTTTTCTTTGTTTTTCCTAAATATATAGATTTTCAATAACTCTGACACAGATGATAACACTAATAAAGATGGTCATTTTTATCTTTTTGTTTTATTTGACGACGACAAAAAAAGTAGTTTCCTTCAATATTGTGGTCTTTTTGTAAAAGTTGCCGCCAGGATCTAGGATATTGTGGTAAACCAATAAGAATTTCTTTTATTAGATTTATGTGTTTGATAAAAATCTTTTTTTTTATTGGATTTCGTTTAAATAGAAGGAAACAAGACCACAACCACTACGACTACTAGTTTTTATTGATTATTTCATTTAGGCAACATATTTATTTTTAAATTCCTAATAAGAGTAAACGTAAATATTTACGTAGAGGATCCTTGAATGATGAATTACAACGGCCTCCATTCAACTGAAACAGTTTCAGTTGTTCAATATATTTTTTTTTTGTATTGTTATTTTGTTATTATTAGAATAGAAACAATATAATCAACTCGTCGTGAAAAATTCTAAACAATTCGAATTAATTATGCAACGAATTATATATTTAATTTATTATTAATTAATTGTATTTAATAATATGTGAGTTGTAATAAAACATTGACACACCCTCCCAGATATGTTCAACATCCTGGTCTTAAAATAATCTATGATTTAATTTTCCTATAAAACTTGCTATCTTTGAAAAACTAGAAAAATATCTCTGTTTTACAATAATTTATTGTTTTCTTTCGATTTTTGTGTTGTTTTTCCGTAATTTCGACGACGCAATTTCCACACGTAATTTTACTAGGAAATGATTACACGATTAACAACAACGTGGTCTATTAAACTTATATACGTCTTGTTGCTTAATAATGGGAAACAACTCACGAATTCGCGTTGATTAAATAGGAGGAAAATATTCAACAACTAAGCAACGTATCAAGGACAATTAATTGTTCGACGTCGTCGTTGACGACGATGACGACGACTATACATAGGAACAACACTATATAGTCGCCTAAAGGCGTCCGTTTGTCTGCCATGGATGGACATTGAATTCATCAATTTAAGTTGGGTTTTTTTCTCGGTTCTACAGCCTTTTGACACGCACTTTTAACGATTTTAATAAATTAACATGAATTTGTTATTATTTATTTCAATCGGCGATTGTATAAAAGCCGATTACAACCTGCTAGTTGGCGCCATTTGACATTTTTTAAATATTCATGTAGCAATAATTGTAGACATGATAAAAAATGACAAAATACAATAATATTAATAATAATAATATACCACAGTTACCTCATCGGAATGGCATCAATCGATAGATACTAGATAGGAAGAGACTTTTAACAATGTGTGGGTAGTTATTCAAACAGTTATAAAAAATGATGGAATAAAAGGAAGGTGTGTTTCTTCTGTATAGGACGATTCTTTTACTTAACAAAAAAAAGCATCACATATCGCAGCTACCATCGTAAATAAATTATCATCCATTATAGACAGTCAATATAAAATAAATTGTCTATTAAAATGAAAACCTTTTCAAATTTTTACAATTTATAATTTTATTTATGAATTGATGACGTAAGATTAATATCGATATTTTGCAATTTAGAAAATGAAAGTTGTCATATAGGAAACGATTCGTACGAATAATATAAAATACAAGATTTCAGACAATAAACTCTGTGTGGCATACAGGCTCCGACATACCAGCAGGATTATGGCAGGATGAATTTGACTCCGGGTGTGTGGATAACTTGAGCGAAAGGTTTGAGAAAAGTCAAAGACTACAGATCAGAGATTAGTTTGTTGCTTCATTTGTCCAAATTCGACGTTTACACTAAACTGATCAAATATCAAGAGACAAATCGGAGTGTTAGTGGACATCTAGAGGCTGCAGGCTTCCGGAAGGCAAGTCAGAACGTGTATGGTAACGGTTTTATCCTACAGTCTTTTGTGGATATCCTTCTTTTCTTGTTTTATTAACAAGTACTCCTATCATTTATAAAGTGCATCATTGCAATTTCATCGGATAAGGTTTAGCGTAACAATGTTAACGTTAGCGTTAACGTTTGCACTTCAAAAACTCCCTAATATTGAGTACTTTCAATATCTTGTGTCACGATACTGTTCAGAATTTGTAGTCCTAATATGTTTGTTGCTTCTTTATATTTACACACCAAAAACAATGATAATTGAACATTTTCTCTACATTTACAACTAATGAATAATGTAAAATATATTGAAATACAGTAGACTCTCGATTATCCGGGACTCGATTAACCGGGAAGCGGATTAACTGGGATCCCTTCAGTATGATCACACATACCACTATCAAAGGTTAGGTATGAACTATCATACGTATTATCTGTTGAATTGTTAGGTATTTGTTATAATTTACTTAATAAATACATTAAAACTGCCGATTTGCGGCTTAACCGGGAATTCGGTTAACCGGGAAACCATTTCTCCCGACCACCCCGGATAATCGACAGTCTACTGTACTTTTGGAGGTGTAGGTGCTATCATTAAAAAAAAATAAACGAACAACAACAACAATAGTTTGAATTATAAATTGAAAATTACAATCAATTCCATATTATCACATGATTTGCTCTTTATTTTATTATTATTATTATTATTATTATTGAGAATAATAGTAATAATAGTTATATCATTGTTGTATCTACATAGATATAGTAAATGTATTGTTGTTAGTTTTTATCATGTTGTGCAGTTATCATTGTCTATGTTAATAAAATTGATAATTGATAAATGTTTAAATATATACATGACATCATCAGTTGTATTAACAAATATAAATTACAATATTTACAAAAAAATTTTAACGATAAATTGCATTTTTATAAATAAATATACTAATTGATTGTTAACAATGTTTACAGGAGCAAATTCTGTAAATATATAAATAAGATAATATCAAAACAAAGGAACAGGTGGTCGGTGGTCCTTTTTTTCGCCACTATCAACAACAACAACAACAACATATGTTGTTGTTGTTTCTTGTAAAGATTTGTATTTTTTTCAATATCTATAGTTATAATGCCCGTGACAAACAGGAAGATTATCTATTTTTATCTAAATGGTTCTACTATATATTTACTAAAAATCTATATGACGATAATACATTTTATAAAAATAAAATGCGACAGATTTATTTTTATTTTAACCAATAGTATCGGCGTTTTTTTTTCGCCTCTTTTCTTTTCGTTTGAAAACATGTGGATGTTTTAATTTGTACTGATGTTTGCCAAAAATTTTAATATAAATCTGTTGGATTTTTGGTGTGAAGGTCGTGTTTCTGTTAAGAATATTGTACCGAACCAATGTAAATATGAAGAAAATAAACATATTGTCCCAACGTAAAAGAAACCATACTGGGGCATACTGTTGTTCTTCTTATGTTGGACAAGTAATATATGATTCTATGCAACTGAATCATATTTCATTACCTATTTATATGAAAATCTGAAATTACTAGAGCATACTATGGAAAAATTAAACTATCGTGTGTGCATTTCTAATTGAATTATTTTCCAATCGAAACGGTAAAAAGTCAATAAAGAGAAAGTCTTTAATTACTAGTACGACGAATTGCCACTGAGATGACTGTTGCAAATTCTTCAAAAAAAGGCCTGCAAAATGGCCAGTTTATAGAGTTGCAAAAAGTCTCTTGTTCAATAATCCGACACCGCTTTGATCTCATGTCTGACGAATTATCGAGTTTTTACTATAGGTACCTATAGATAGGCCGTTTTAAGAAAAACCAAACTGGCTCATGTTGTAGGCGTGTTCGATATATTTCGGCCAATGGAATTTCGATATTTGCAGCGCGGGCTCGTTTCAGTCCTTCTGCGCATTCGATGGTTGGTTTTTCTTAAATCGGCCTATCTATACCTACCTATTTCTAAATCTGGAAATCGCCAATCTAGCCTTGTCTCGTAAAGAACCGTTCACAAAACAGCAATAGAGCGACATGTGAACTACTAATACTGTTATCTTAAAATAATAGCCATTATTAAAAAATTGGAAATTTAAACAAAAGTTTAATGGTAAACATTTTCTAAATCCCATTATTTAACATTAAACAAAAAGTTTATATCTTTTCCATTTATGTTTATGGACAAATAAATTACTAGATTAAAAGGAAGCAATCTAATTACATATTTATAAGCAACAAGCTTTCAAAAATGCATAAATTGAACATAAAACACTTTTTTTTTAGAAATTTTAGTTTAATCTTTTAGAAAATTAAAAAAAATGGAATAAAACATATTCTTCGTCCAAACTAAGATGAACCAAATATTGTGACCTACAATAGAGGCGCAAATAAACGTTTAATAGTAGCACTGTGATCTTTAAAGGTTGAGGGCGCGAATATCCTGCTTTCGTTGCGTACTCTCGCCTGTAGTTCTTCTTAACTTGGACGAGTAGTTTCTTTGTAGTATCTTGTAGTTTACTAACAGGACATCTATTCCTGTACATGATGAAGTCGCCTTCTACACGAAAAAACAACAACAAACACAATTTTTTACAATACCTTCTTATGAAATATTAATTATCTCTCTGGAAAATGTAAATATTTGAAATCCAACAACCTTATCTTGTTTTCAGTGTTTTTTATTTAAAATATTCTTTTTTTTTACAGTTTTAATTAAGTAATATTTGTATTCCGGTGACATTTTGTCTTTATTGTAATTCAAATTAAATTGACCCTCAATTTACAAAATTGATTTATGTTTATATTATGATTTGAAACTTTGTTGGAATGAATCTGTATGTGATGACCTCTCTCTATTTTATTAATAAAACCAGAACTTAATCAAATAAATACAAGCTTTTCATCATTCCGATCTCTGTATATATTCTTCAAACAATAAAATTTAATAGACTTAAATCGTACAATGAATGAAATAATAGAAAAAGAAACAACATATTTGCAGTAATAGGAGAGATAATATATAAAAAATTGTATGAATAAATACAATTTTAATTTGAATGAATTAATAAATAGAGAATTAAATTGTAAAATGTGCCCGGGAGGAATTTCACGCATTTCAATAATAATGATCATTACGTTTTCTGTATTTTACATAAACGACCATAAACAAAAGGGAATAAATTAAATGATTTGTCAAATCAATTTTGATTGAGTCGTTATTTAAATAATTACACGAAAAAAAACACCATTTAATTAAATGATGTTGCTCGTCTAAATATTGCTGCTTACTTCTTATAAATCAATAATTTATGGAGAACAACTGAATATTAACAAGTTTATATAGCGTCATATCGAAACAAATAATATTTGACATTGTTAATAAAACAGATGTGAAGGAATCTCTAAAAAAAAAAAAAAAAATAGAAAGAGAGAAAAATGGAGACATTGACACGATTCAAGAAATTCGCCACTGCGTGTGCCAAAATGAAGAGCTAAAATTGGCGGTCGGTCTGTTCGCGTAAAACATTTCAGGTCAAACTTTTCGTAAAAGTGGTGAGATTTGTCTTTTTAGTCCGCTAGTTTTCGCATGAGGAAATCAAATTTTTCGGGACGAAATCTGGGTTAACAACAGTCTAACACCTACAGATTTTTTCAAGTTTATTGGAGAACAAATTTTGCATGTTAACCTTTGAGATCGGTTTTGATCTTATTTTAAATTTCCAATAAAATCGTTTAATTTTTGGTAAATTGTGATTTGGCGATACGCGACACTATAACTATATTTGATGATAACATCTATAGAAAGTACATTTCTCATATCTCAATAATGCTAAATTGCAAAATTATTGTAATTGTAAATGAATGTCTGTTGTTTTTTTTTTGTTTTATTCAACATTGGCATATTTGGTATAGAACACCAGAACAGGTAGAAACTTATACACGGTTTGTGAAACTATTGGCCGATATGATATTTCGTCGTTTTAAAAAATGTGTATAAATACGGATGATGTCATCGTCCATAATGTGCCTAGCTTAAATACATACTAGTCAACTTTTATATTACATACATACATACTCTCTTGCAGACTGTAATAAATGTTTTATAAAAGCTTTCGCTAATTGAATATTTTTTTTTTGTTGGTTGAAATTCTCTGTATTACACCCATGCATCAAAAAATGATGCAATCATTACACCAAAAAAAAAGTCTAAAGAGAATTTTGGCAATTTGCGGGCAATTGTCGATAAATTGACAACAATTTCCATAGAATTACAACGAAATTTCCAAGAATACACGGAAATGATAGCTTATCAGTGTAAATAATTAGTGTTATCAGTGATTCCAATGTGGCAATTGCCTCATATTTCTCGCGGTTATTGTTGTTGATTTTATAAAAGACCGAATTCAAAATAGAGATGTTTCGACTAATCGTAGGTGGACTTTTAATATAAATTATGCAGGAATCTATACAAAATTTTATAACAATATTAATATGTCGTATAGTATATTTGAAATATTCCATTGAATTGACAGCTATTTCCGCTCTTTATAAAAACTCTTTTTTTTGCTACAATCATTTATCATTATCATTATCATCATCATCATCATCATCATGATCATGATATCTCATTTTTATTACAAAGTCTAATTATGTTAATAACCTTTTTTTTTGTTGTTATTGTTATTGTTGATGATTTTTTAATGGTATTGATTTTTTTGTATCTAACTCTAGCATCATCATCATTTATATTTTTTGGTGGGATTTCCGAAAGAGTGTCGGTAAAAAATTTTTAGAAAATTAATCTTAAAATAATAATGACATATATGAAATAATTTCTTTGTTCCTTTCTTCTTCATTTGAATCGTATTATATTTCCTCGAAATATAGTAGAACTCCTTTAATCCGTCAAGTGTCGAGACAGAACGAATGACGGATTAACAAATGTTCCATACAAGCTTAATGGTTACAATATAACGAACTATCCAATTTTTGATGGAAAAATGGTTTTGACAACAACAGTACTTTAAACCAAGCGAATCAGAATCAATCAGAGGGACAAAGATTCATGTCATCAGATCTTTTACTCCAGGTGAATCAATCAATATGAATCAATCAGTTTTTAATCACTATATAACATACTGTTGTATTTTACTAAAAGTATTAGGTTTTTAATGTGCTACTTTGTTATTGATTCATGAATCAGACTGATGAAATTACTGGCTGCTTGAACAATGATTCGAATGAACTAAATTATATTGATTTGAACTGAGGTAGTGTGAATGAATACGTGGGCGATTCCATTAGCTCTACCACATGGTGAATTGTACGAATCGTCACCAGTCAGATTTGAGTTGATTGTGATTGATTCAGATTCGCCGGAAAGGGACCATAGCAAACATTCCTGCTGCTTTATGGTAATTTAATACAGACAACACATTTACCATCGCTGATAACAGGTTCTTTTGTTTGTGACGGATTAATATAGTTCCACTGTATTTTCGGGAGCTTGCCACTTTTATTTCCCATAATTACTCTCGTCTTGTCTTCATGAAGCCTTTATTTTTGATTTTTCTATATCCAACATCAATCTATTTTTCTTCATAATTTGTGCCCTTTTGTCGGTTGTTGTCGATTCCAGTTTCATCCAGTTCAAACTTGGAACGCAAAGAATCGCAAATCCAAAGCAAATTCAATTAAAATTCTGTTAATTTCATTGACTTATCAATATTAATTACAATTAATTTTTAATTCAGCGATATTAAGGACAAAGAAAATGAAAAAAATCCGCAGGCGATATCACGGTTTCAAAAGCATAAATAAGAAAATAATTATGTAATGACAGAAATTATAAGAAACAAACAAAACGTAATAGCTAAAAAATAAAAAAAAAAAGAAAACGTATAATTTCGAAGGAACGGAAATAATAAATAATAGTATGAATGAATAAATGAAGAATTATTTATTGAGTCTGTAATTATTGAGTTTAAATAGTAAACACGGAAACGTCAGCACACATATATTTCAGATTCATGTCCTCATGATAAATATCAACAAAATTACAATTTTTTTTTCTATTTTGGTCAATAATTTTGGCCATAAATAATAAATTGTAACACTTCGATGATGACGGACGATCGAGTTCAAGGATTAAAATATCGTAATCCGACGACCTCATCAAGTTCTTTTTCTCTATCATTCTTATAGTATTTTCTATTTCACCACACAACTTCCGGCCGGTAGTTCGTATTTTTTTTTTGCTTTTCTGAATGTCATTCATATTTATCTACATTTATTATCATCCCGGTTAATAATCGTAATATACGTATGTATATAATGTATGTAAAATAGAAATTCACCATCTTCCCATACATTCCACATGTAGTACCTATATTTCATCTGCCTTCACCCCGACATAATAACAACAGGAATCGTCTTACCTGGCAGCTTCCGTTATCGTATATCCTGTCATAAATATATTTGTGTGTATAATGCAACAACAAAAAAAAAAACGCAACCATTGATAAAAAAATTATAACTCGTAACAGTTATACCTGAAAGCTTGAAACGGAAACATTGTGTTTTTTCATGGTGGTGGTGGTGAATCAAGATCGCATTAGTTTTTGTTGATTTTATGATTTATAGTTGGTGTTTTAATGTTGATTGTTCAAAATACGAAAAAGGTTAGACTTAAACAAATATTTATACAACTCAGTTATGAGTTTATTTAATAATAAGTTTTTCATCTACGAGAGAAAAAAGTCGTTTACAACGATTTCGTTAAAGTGTCTTGTTCGCCACCCACTTCTGGATTAATTTATAGCAAGTTTTTTTTTTGATATAAGTATAGGTATAAGGAAAATATGCGATTTTTTATTGCTAACACACTACTAGAGCCTACCTACCAAAAAATTGTTTACAAAATTTCACCGCAATACGGCTCGTGACATCATCATCATTATAACCATACCACCACATTCATTGAAGACTCAAAATTCCATAGTTGGAAGACTTGAAAACTTGTTTTTCGCGCAAAAGAGGTCATTGATATTTCTATATCTTATCACATTCCTAAACAATTTTATCAATTCAAAAAGCACTTTTTTGTCAGATTAATCTAAATGTCAATCACAGTCAAGGCGCATCCACCAATTTTCAACCCAATTCCTTTATAACGTCTTTGTTTTTTGTTACTATCATTACTTATTGTTATTAATAGAATTTATTAGAAGGAGGCTCACAAAAAAACACATCGCAATTATTGAAAATTTAAATTAGCCAGTTAGATGTTTCACGTAAACAAATAACTAGAGCAGATATAAGGGTCTATTAAAATGCGTTCAACTAAAATCTATTTATATTCGGTTGTGTGTTGCTGAAATGATATTGACACAATTATTGATACCTATTTTCTTTGTTTTTCGATTATCTCGATTGATAGCCCAGTTTTTACACGTTTTAAATGTAATTGTCGATTAACCCACTTCAATATTTTATCATTCAAATACAGGATGATTTGCTAGTTACTTTTTATTGCTTTTTAAGTGGTTTAGTGAACAAAAGGGGTTGTGATAAGGCTCAGAATATAATTTTATCGTACATTAGTAAACTGATATTTATAAATAAATGATAATGATCTCAAAAGAAAATATCCAAAGGATAAAGATTGCATAATATAAACGATAAATCTAAAGAAAACGGTCAAACAACAACAGTTCTACGAATAGAAAATAAAAGTCGGTATTGTACTGAAAAACTTAACTGAAATAGACACGTAAATATATTGACAGATTGGAAAAACGGTGTCTGTTTCACAACGATGTGTTGTTGTTGCCATCGTTTAAACGATGACGCTTTAAGAGAAAAACAGAGATTTATATAAATCTTCACAAAGAAAAAAAGTCAGTTTCACCAAAGCTGCTTAAATTTTATTGTATGTACAGAAATTATTGGTAAGTGGACGTTAGATTTAAATAAAATTGGAGGACTTCGTGTCAAAAAGGCTTGTTTGTGTGTATGCCTTTTAAATTAAAACAGAAGTCACCAAACAAATATTTACGTTTCATGTTTGGTAAAAATTTCTTACAACAATATTCAATTTACATACAGTTGATAATGGTTTCGGACAATATAGAATCAACTATTTTTGGTATATTACCAGTTATTTATTACAATTTTATTCTTAAACAAAAAAAAATTGATACAAACCTTGAAAATTGGCGTATAAGTATAAATTTCACACACTAATCGTATGCGTAAATAATTCCACATGTCGTATTTGAAAAATGATAAAATTCGAAGTTATTTACTAATCGATTTTATTCAATTTAAATAAATTTTAAAGGATCAATATACTATTTTGTGAGTGTTGATTTTGTGTTCATTGTAATGATGAATCAAACAACGAGACATTAAAATATGTAATGGGATATAAAACAATGTAAACTACCCACGCTGTCTGTTTGAGTAAATTGTATAAATTAGCAAGAGCACGCGAAACGATTATAAAAGCCAGATCTGTGTAGTGTGTCCATATAATAATAAATGATTAATTAAACACGAGAGAGAGCGGAAAAATGTCTAAAAGGACCGCTTAATAAAAGAAATTTCCATTGTTTTTCGTATATATAAACCATATAAACATTGAATAATTAAACAAAGTTCAAATTTTCCATAAAGAAAAAAAAATAATTTATTTGTGTTGATTGTCATTGGAATTTTGTTAAATTTAGAAAAAAAAAACTGTAGCGTGCAAATTTGTTTTGTCTTTTATTGAAACACACAGCCTTGACTACGAATTATCGAAATTTCGACCGTCTCTCGAATATAAAGCAATTAGATCATGGTCAACATATTTTCATCCATCGCGAATCCTTCTCTTGAATGTATAGAGTTCAATGTGCAATTTTTTATTATCTTGTTTCTGGGAAAAATGCATCGTTTATCATTTAATTTTTTTTTTTTTTAATTATGGCCATTAATTATTATGATCTTCAATATACAGGTTGGAAATGGAAAAAATTGTCTGTTTTTCTCTGTATTGTATACAAGGACCATGATTTCGTGCATCGACATCATCGGCCAATGCTCGCTGTTTTTAACATTTTTACGCCGCCAGGAGGAGACCCCTGATGTCATGCCTATATTTACGAAAGATCATTATTATTATAGTATGTTTGTCTATATGTACTTGTGGCCATTTCGATTTAAAACTGTTTGCGTTTACAACAACAACAACAACAACAACAGAACATCATAACAATAATAAAACAATAACGGGCTATGACCTCTCCTCTCCTTCTCCTATCATTTTACTGTGACATAAAAATGAGATCACCTTTTTAACAAAAATTTTCCCAAAATAAATAAGTCATTCAAACCGCACAACACCCACTAATTGACTAGATACAGCTTTAAGTGTTCAATAATAATAATGGTAATAATACTCGAAAAGGATACAGGCACTTTTTTGGATGTTGGCGGCAAAAAAAATGAAAATTTATATTGTGGTTTTCGTACTAATAAAGGAAAAACTTAGAATTCTGTAGATACGTAAAAAAATCGTATATTATTCCCATGGTTTGTAAATTTATTATTCGATTGGAAGATTGCCATACAACTTTTCTAAAAGTAGGTATCTATCTGAAAACATGGATTACAGAAAAATTAAATGAAAACTATTTTTAATTGGAGTAAGAACCTCGATAATTCGACGTGAACGAACCTAGAGAGATCTCAAATTAATAAAGTAATATATTAAAAATCATAGGTCAATTGAATGAACAATGCAGTGGACCGGTTTCGGCCAGCAAGTAGCCATCATCGGCACCATGTCAAAAATTAAAGATTTTACGTAAAGTTGTCGTTTTTTTTTTTAATTAAAAATGATGAATTATCGAGGTTCTACTGTACTGTTTAAAAAAATAATAAAAACAAAAATAAGTTAGAACTAGAAAGTTGAAAGGCGTGCTCCAAGAAGTCTCTATTACCATGTTTTTTCCCACTGTGTGTATAATGAAACTATCAATTTTTATAAATTTTCGAATCATACGTTATTTTTAGAAATTGTAATTAAATTATTATCTGCACGGTAGAGTGAAAAACAAATTTATGATTTTATTATTTACGTATTTATCCAAATCGTCCATTTCAAATTATTGTCACCAAAAAATTAATTAGTAATTGTTTTTAAATTATTATAGTACATATCAAAATTACTTTATTGTAAAATATTTCTTTCATAAAAACTTTAATTGCAAAATTTCAAATTAATTAAATTGATATTTCTTGAAAGTGTAGATATATAAAATTAAATTGGGTGGAAGATCCTAAGAGTTTCGTCTACCAACAACCATCAATTATTGGATTATAAATTTAATTTTATTAATTGAATTAGTCATCACTAATTATATTTAATTCAAGTGCAATACATGTACATAATATATATATTACTATTGTTATTATTATTATTATTATTGCATTTATCTCATTAAAATATATAATTTATAATAATTTTTTCCACTGGTGCGCGCAACTCGCATGGTTATTTTCGTGTGTTGTTATAATAATAATGACCAAAGACCTGGGATGTAAAAGATGACATCATTTTCCCTAAAAGACGCTTATGTCATTTAGAAATAAAACGATTGTACAAATTCCAGATGGGGGGAATTTAACCCTTGGACAACAAGAAAACTACTCTACCTCCCACATTAGAGATCGAATAACAACAATCCAACCAGTGCGCGGCTATAACAGAAACCGGTCTCTTTGATTATAGCCAGAGCTTCAAAAAAATGCTAAGCTATTATTAATTTTTTTTATCATTTAATTGAATTTTAAAAAATGTATTCCAATATTAATTATCATTATCATCATCAATCATAGGCAACCAGAAATACCGATTATCCCTTCTAATATATTTTTATTATTTTATTATATTATTATTGATTCATTTTATTGATGTTTTAAATAAATATGATGTGATTTTTTGGCGTAAATAATGCAAAAAAAGCACGATAGGGCAATGTCGTCAGAAAAGTTCAAAATGTCAACGTTAGTCGTCCACGTTATGTTTTGTTGTTATCAGTCATCAAGGGTTTACAGAAATAGGAATGACCAATTATCTGTTTAGATTATACTATTTCAAATCAAATTTACAACTTTTTTTGTTCAATTTATTAATGAAATTTTTCAATGTTTTTTTGGGGGAAACACGAAAATTAATCAATTTTTTGAAATCTTTTACAATTCCACTGTATTTCCTGTATTTTGTGGTTTTATCATCATAGGAGAGAAGTCGTCTATCTAATTTCCTTTTGTATTGCGTCGTGTTTTTATATAAATTCTAAACACACACACGCACACTCACATATGAGTTAGAACAGTTAATTGATAATATTAGTTTAGATTTAATCCTCATTACCATATGTTTAAATGCGCACTGTGTTTCTGTACAGTGAGATCGAAATTATTTAGTAACAAAAAAAAACAGTCATGTTGCAACGGATCTACATCAATTTTATAATTATCATGTAAGTTTCCATTATTTCGTGTTGTTAATTGTTGTAGAAATCAAGACTTTTCATCCATTAAACATGATTATACGAAAATGATTACATAGAAAGTTTTAGTTTCATAATGCTCGGTACTTGGGGCTACAGTTTGATTCCCTAGTTGATTAGAATACTTTACTTTTAGCTATTCAGGGTCGTAACCAGAGGGGTAGTTGACACACTTTCCAGCTATTCCAAGAGATTTTTTTGTCCATTATTTGTGACTTTTTCTGGTTATTAACTGGCAAAGTTTCTGCCTATGGCTCTGTCTGAAATCACGATTTTGGCCCATTTTGGGTCTGTATTAGCAAAACTAAAGAGTGTCGCTCTCATAATTGAGTAGAAACATCTCGTTTTTCTCCCTTTCACGGTAAAAACCTATTGAGTGTTCAGTGTTCATACAATTTCAGCTGGCGAATGTCTCTTTACTTCTCCTTCTCAGTAAGTGTCTTAAGTTTGGAGCTGAAGTTAAAACCTGACTTTGCTCGATGATTTTAACTGTATGGACTATTCAGAGAATAGATTGCCGATTTTAAGTACCCCTTACACGCTCCGTTTATTACTGTCGGTGAAACTGTGTGTTGTTACTAAAATACTGACAGTATAGCCCCTATACGTTCAATAATACTATCACTATCAAGATACTGACAGTAATACGGATCGTGTGAGTTGCCCATTACGTGTAGATTTTGTTGAGTTTCCGAAGGATAGACTTTCACACGTTCCGTATTCAAATTATCCAAAACCTGTTACTTTTCAACTTTGACACATGATTTACTGTTTCCTGTAATTAATCCTTGTCTTGTTATTAATTGTTAGAAATGCCTTCAGTTTCCTTATTTATATACCTACCAGTATTATAAATAGAAAAATCAACCTTTAAAAGTCATCCTATCAAATGTATTAGAATTGATAATTGTGTTTGATAAGGTCATAATAATTTATTGTAGTAATTTTTCTGCAAATAGTCACGTTTTCAAAAAAAAATAAGGAGAAATAGTAAAAAATCGCATTTTCATGAACTGACGATGGATGAGAAATGGTGAATGCGCTACGCCTGACATCATACACTCGAACTGTTATTTTATCTTCTATATAGAAATTTGATCAATTTTATTAATGTTTACTAATGTTTATATACTGATAAGATAAATTATTATCGTGTAACTTATAGTTTAAGATAACTTTAATTAAGACCTCTATTATATGGTAAATCCTACTACAACATCTTTAAATAGCTACTTGTAGCTTTTTTTTTTGGAGGGAAAATTTTATTGTATTTTTCCTTTATCACTTTTCTGTATTGAATTCTAGAACTAACATTTGAAAATTCTTGTTACAGGGAAGTTTATAACGCAATTTGCCCACGATTGGGACATACACTCCACATTCCTGAAGATTCGGTCCAGGCGCTATTTAATGAGATGCATCTGTATCCGTCCAAATCTCAAAGTATATTTCTTGTATTTTATCATAATTATTATTAGAATTATATCAATTTAATCAAAAAAATATCTTATCATTTTTACTACGTATTGATGATTGATTGTATCGGTGATGATGACACGATGAAGATAATAATCACAAAAGAAATATTGTGAAATCTTTCTCAATATTGATTCACAGTAAATTAATTAATTAATTAATTGATTAATTGATATTTGGTATAATAATTAACTGTATTATTTGAAGATTATTCGGGGCGAAATTCAAAATTTGGCGGGCAATCTCCCCCGGCCTACTGCGATACCACCACCGTTCCGAAATACAAACAAAACAAAAGAAAAATCAATAATAAATATAACCTAAAAATTCGAATATAATGTTATCGAAGCAAATTTTCATAAACAAAACAAATTTGATAATAATGATAACAATTTATTTGTAGTATCAGAGATGCTGCAGTGTGCCAGACAATGTGGTCGACGAAATGGACCATCGAAATATCTTACATTTGGTGAATTTTGTGTATTTGTACGTGAAATGCAACATAGAAAAATTCAATGCAACAACAACAACAAAACTAATAACAGTACGTGAAATATTTGATTAATTGATTTATTAAAATCACACACACAATAAATCAGATAAATCATTAATTGTGTTCATTGTAGAATGCGAGAAGAATTGTCAAGTATTCTTGGGGGGCTCCTGTAATCCAACAACATGGAGAACAGATACAGCTATACCAGAACTACAAAAACACGGCATCTCGTATTATAATCCTGTAAGATTACCTTATCCTTATATTGTATTCACAGTAATAATGGTTTAATTCAAATTGTAGCAAGTTTCAATATGGGCCCCTGAATTGATAGCATTAGAACATGATGCCAAACAATCAGCATCCGTTTTATTGTTTGTTGTTGATAATGAAACACGAAGTACAGGTGGTATGATTGAAGTTGCATATTTAGTAGCGTCTGGTAGATGTGTTGTATTAGTTGCTCATCCTTATCGACCTGGCCAAAGTATTATGGGGGAGACAATCAGTCAAAGGTATATTATTATCAATTTTCTAGTATTATTATTATAATCAATAATAACAATTATTTTTTGTATTTTTAGAGAATATAAAGATTTAATGGAGAGCCAATCGAATTTATTATTATTAGTAAGAAGTAGAGGAATTAAAGTCCATTCAAGTTTAACGTCTGCTTTACAATGTACAGCTAATATTTTAAAAAATACTACCAATAATGGTGTCACTGCAGAGGAACAAATAATGAATAAACTCAGGTAAAGGAATTGTGTTGTCTGGTTGTCCTCTAGTTTGTTATATAAATCTTTGTGTCCTTTGTTTTGTCGTGATTTTCTTCACGGCAAATATTCAAGGCTACTTCCGGTTATTTCCTGATTAATATATTTAGGGGCTTGGTTTATTCACCTCGACCTCTTCTGTCCTCATTGAATAGTCAATTATTCAGTATTTATTTTAATTCAAATTTAAATTTAGCGTAATGTTCTTAAACTTTGAGGCTTCACTGTATTTTGAGTCAAAATTAAGGTAATAATTTCTTGTTTTTGTGTTTTTCTAGGCAACTGAGATGTGTTTTCGACTCCTATGGTGGTCAACATGGCGATATTAAATTATATAATGCATTAGAAGCATTTAAAGAATTAACAAATCGTGATTTGAAACATAATGAAATCAAAGAAATGTTTCAATATTTAAATTTAACTGATAATGATATTACAAATGCAACAATATCATTTGAAAGATTTTGTATATTAATGGCGGAATTTACAACAGATCATTGTAATGGATGTACAACAACAACTACTACTACTACTACATCATCAACAACAACAACAACAACATCTGATGGTAGATTTTTTGATAATTTCTATTGGAAATGTTCACTTTTGAAGACTCGGCATTTCTTGGATTTTTTTATACGACCTATTAGCAGTGCCTTAGGTAGTTTCTGATTTGAAAGATTGTCGAGAACAATCATAAACGGAAAAAGCTTTCATTTTTGTTTATTTTATTATTATTATTATTATTTTATTTATTTTTTTGCAAATGCTGATTTTTCAAAAGTATTTTTTATTTTATCATTCATAAACTCATACCTTCGTTTTTTTTATTTTTAATATACAACAAATATACAGTGCGATCTACAAAATTTATAGTAAAGTGAGAATGATGTAAGGAACGTATGTCGACACTTTATCGTTTGTTGCAAGCCTATCATATTAGGTTCGGTACATTAAAATACCTTAAAATCTGAATAGACTGTAGTAAGCAAATACATACGTTTGTCACGACAAACTTTGATCGTCAATTTTTTGGATCACACTGTACACAATATCCCATTGAAAATTTCATCTTACATTTAGGGAAATTTCACAGTTCGTACATTAACACTAATTCTATTAAAAGGAGAACAAATGCACAATTTGCTTTCTTTTTCTAACAAGATTTAGCGTTAATATAGTATTGCTTGATAAAGGAAAGTGCTTTGATTAACGCTAAATCCCGTTAGAGAGAGAGAGAAGGGTGAGTGTGTCTACTTTATCCGATAGGATTTTGTGCAATAATGTACGAAGTGCAAAAACCTTTTTTGCGTGTGTTAATTATTGAAAATTGCTTTTACAGCTTGGGTAACACAACCATTCCAACGTCAATGTTCAACAAATAATAATACGTGTAATTTATTAAATGATTTTGAGCATTTAAATGGTGTTAATGATGAAATTGAGAAAAATTCAATAAATAAACAACAATCACAACAACAACAACAAGTTGATAATAATACATATTTCGATGTCTATTTGGGTGGTACACGTAATGGTCAACATAATTGGCGTCGTGATATTGTTATACCATTATTAAAGAAACATGGTATCACATATTATAATCCAGCTATAAGAGATATTAATAATTATGAAGTATTAGATAATATTAGTAATAATTATACGATAGATAATTTAATTATTAATAATAAAAATTCATCAACAACAACAACAACAATAACAACGTCAGATAATAATGATGATGTTTTAAAATGGAAATCATCAATTGATAAAAGTAAAATTTTATTATTTGTGATTACAAATGATACAAGATCATTAACAACAATGATTATGGCAGCACATTATATTGGTTTAAATCGACAAGTTGTTTTATGTGTACAAAGACTGCCTGAAAATAATTGTATCATCCATAATGAAACTGTAAGTTTATCACACAATTAACTATTTAAAAATAATTATACTAATAATAATAATTGTTTTTTCTAGTTATCATTACAAGCCGTCAAAGATTATAATCGTGGTAGAGAGTATTTGATTGATTTAGCCAAAAGACGAATGGTACCAGTATTTGATAACATCACAGAAGCTGTACAATGTGTTATTGATTTGTGTCAAAGTGGATAATAGAAGCAAAACAACAGTAAAAGATAAGAATTTTTCAATTTCATGACAATTAATAATTGATGATGATAGGCTCTCAGGCTTTCTTCTCTAAGAAGAATTATTAATTAAAACGAAAATTAGAGGCAGCTCTCTTTTGATTTAAAAACTAATAATAAGAAGGAAAAGAATACACAAAATCATATAAGGAACAGTTCTATTATCCAAAAAAAAAAAAACAAAAAAAACTACGCTTTTTTACTATTTTATTTATTATTAACGTGTTTTTTTATATTTAATCTTGTTTCGTCGACTGTAAGAAATCGTTTTGCCGCCATCATTTATTCATTATTTGTGCAATTTTTTTTTATTCGTTTGATTGCTGTTATTATTATTATTATTATTATTATTATTAGTAATATTTTTAGAGTTATATAGGAAATTGAAACCGTTTTTTATTCAATTGAAAATTGTTTTATGATTCGTTCGTTCGTTGTTTTTTTTTTTTAATTTTTGTGTCATGAAACAGTTAAAGTTCTTGTCAAAACAGCTATACTTAAAAAAAAAACTGGATTATTAAACTGTAATTTAGGGCGTAGGGCGTGTTATTATAATATAGTACAAGTTTTTTATTGTTAAAAAGAAATAGATTGAAAGGTAGCTGAATAATTGTGTCGCTGGCAACTTTCAAGTTCCTTTATACATATATACATATACTTATACATATACATATATATTTTTGTTCGTTGTTATAACAGAAATTTGTAAATACGGCCGCTACTTAAAAAAAAATTACAAACTGGAAAGTATAGTTGTTTTCCGGGTATAATATAAACGATGATATTAAGGAAACATCACAGATATTTGTCACGTTTTTTTTTCTTGTTAGTTTATAAGCTATTAATTTTGCAAAATTGTACAGTAGAGTAATTTATTACCAATTATTATTATTATATATTTTTTAACAAATAATGTATTTACTATGTTAATTGTTATGTGCAATTTATTGTTATAATTATTAGAATCCGAGCTGGTATTTGAAATGAAAACAGTACTTAAACCACACTTGTTTTGTCGTAAATATGTTTGAATTATTTGCATTTA